>AYEL01049829.1:0-71510 GCA_000484575.1 Olivierus martensii | reverse complement strand
TTTATTAGTATGAATACAGCTGAAACATATAAACAATGAATGATAAGATTAATTTTTTTTAAATTTTTATATCAAAAATTTAATGAAAAATAAAATATTAATAATTAATTATAGCTTTATATTACATAATAAAGCTGTAACGTTTTTAAAATTTTTTTAAATATATTTTTTAAGAGTGATTTTCTAAAATATACGGATCTGTAATATTTAATTAATATAATTTAACATTTACTCAACAGATGGCAGCATGTATATAAAATCGGTGATCTTTTGTTACGATAAAGTTAATTAATTATTATTATTTAAAGAAAAATTAAACCGTAAATATAACTTTTAAAGTAATAATTATTTTAATATTTGCTAAAATTTTGAAAAATTACAAAAATTGATTTTAATTAATAATCATTTAGAATTATATAATTATTTTTCGCATTCGGATTGGCTAACAGGAATCGTTATTTAATATCTTTCCGATTTCCTATTTAATCTTCGAACACGTAATTAAAGGATGAAAGTAAATGGAATACCATATGTCAAAGCATTTACTTCTCTATCAGAACTTGAATGACGTATTCTTAATTAAGATAACAAAATGAGAGGAACTGAACTTAATTTCGACAGAGGAAACGAAACTCTAGTCAGCTGATATTTTTAAAACTTTCAATCACTAATAAATATCGCGAATAATCTGCAACTTTAGTCTTTTAAAACAAAATATTCTTTGTTAATCTTTCAAATTAATTTAATTATTTTTATATTAAAATTAAAATTTGCATCTTTTGTTTATTTTATCTTTTAAATTATTCTGATATTTAACGAAATAGATTAATTTTATATATAATAAACCGGTTGACGAATTTATCCGGCTTTGAATGGCCGAATTAATGATTTTATTTTATAACGCGATATAAAAATAGCAAGTGAAATTTTGATTTAATTAAACGCAGAGAATATAAAATGCTTTTCTTCATGTTTAAATGGTTTATGATAATTTAATGAATGTCAAGTATGTCGATTAAAATTAAAATGCTGTACTGTACTTGTATTCATATTATAACAGTATATTTTTAGCTTATTATCAAAAATAATTCGGCTTCAATCCATATTTCGAATTACTGTAGTTGTCACTCATTCTTCACTTGCCATTATTTTAATGAGAAAGGCGAGTTATTTTATTAAAATAAAAATGATTTTCTTAAATAATTAAATAATTTATTTTGTGCGATATATTACAAACATCTAAGACTTTTTAATTATTTATCGCAAAATATTAGAATAAATAGAAATAAATTTTTGCAGAAAATTATCAATTTGATACATTTCAATCATTAGAAAATAATATAGAGTTCTTATTTTATATTACATTAAATTGTGATTTTTTGTAATATTGGTTCTATCACTGTAGCATTTTTTTCTTTTTTGAACATCTTGAATATAATTTCGATAAAAAAAAAAATTGCAGTTCTTCTATCTCCTTAAGAATATAATTCTCGATAAAAATGTTTACATAGTGAAACTATTATGGGTAATATTAGAAAGAAAGCGAGTGCACGAATTTTTTCTGTATATATCCATTAGTGTAATCCGTTTTCAATCATTTTTTCCCTTGAAATGGTTTGTTATATTCTGCATTTCTACAACTTCTGTTTCTCATAAGTTGTTTACGAACTAAAAAACATCCCATTTGCTTTATTTAAACGTATTTCTATTTATCTCCAGATCAAATCAAAACAAGTTTTGTCCAAATTGGAATTTAGTTTCAATGATTTATTATTATTGTTGTAGTAATGCTAAATACGCACCTCGAAAGATATACCGCCATATTGTAACGGAATAACGAAGAAGTGTTTTTTAGGAACAGCTCCTAAAAATTTGAGTATTTTTCGATGTTTATAGTTCTCGAGACATTTCCTGGATAGAATGAACGAAGTGACTACAAAAAACCAATTTTAGTCTACTTTCGAAAAAAATGAAGCTTATGAGATCACTGTATTATCTGTTTCTTCCACTAATAACTTTTGAACTAATTAGTAGATTTTCATGAAATTTGGTGATGTTGTTTTACCATTAAAACTAACTAGAAAACCACATCATTAAATCCTCCCTTCTTAGCCACTAAAAAATGGCGGATGTTCAAATTTAAAAAATTTTTCTCTAATAACTTTTGAACTACAGTATTTGATTAATTTTTATAAAATTCGATTAAATAGGTCGATTCATTAAAGTCGAATTTGAAGTAAGATTAAGTCTTCGGGCTCATTCATTTAAAAGTCATAATTATTATAGCTTTCTCTATAATAATTATGGAATTATTTGATAAATTATTAAGGCATTCAAAATAGATTTTATACCATTGAAGATAATTTTAACGACAATATTTAATCCTTTATCTTTAATTATTTCAAGATAAAGGATACGTTCGGAAAAATGATGATTAGTTCTTTTTAGAACTGCTTATTCTGTGACACATGCCTAAAAAAGTTAAATTTAACTAAATATAAGATATATTCCTTTTTATTTAATAATGAAAATTGCTATAATTTATTATGACAAAACTTTGTTGTTGCAAAAATGAAAAATCTTTCTTAGCGAATGAATATAAGCGCTCACAAAAAAAGTCTTGTATTATGAGTAATGTTGATAATAAGAACTACAATTGCAAGAACTACTAACAACCTGAAGCCTTTTCTTTTCAGAAAACCTATAAAAATATCCACAGCCCGTACATCTATTTGTAATAAACTTCTTTATTTGTGAGAAAGAAAGTATTAAATTAAATTCTAGTGCGTATAAACAATTATATTTTCTTCAGAAGTTATACAGGTAAAGGGCGAAATTATAAAATAAAAATTCGTTGCGTAACTAAAACTTTTTATAATATAAACAAATGAATTTATAATGGATATAATGAATTTTCCGAAGATGAATGTTTTGATTCGGAGACTTTATTGTTTAGATTTAATACTGTATCGCTAATCTTTCGAAGATTAATTATTATCGATTAAATGAATATTGAAAATCAATTTCATCATCGTAATCTGGTATCTAAAATATTTTAATTTCGTATTTAAAATGTGATTAAAGTGGGTTTTGTCATAAAAAAATCTGCAGAAGTCAAATTCACTTTAAAGTAGTTTAAACCGAAAATTCCGAGGATCTTTCCGTTAAATTTCTGTATTTTCTTGCAGCTGTGATGTGTTCTAACAATTTGTCGCCAGTTCTTAATATTGGAAAAAGCTAATTTGGCCGAAAAAATGACTTTATTACTGATGCAGGATAAAAATATCGACATCGTTCTACGCTCAATTGACTCTATTACACGAGAGGGAGAATTTTAGTGAGAGAATTGAAGCAAGCGCTATTTCTATTCATATTCTCCTTCATAAATACGAGTTTATTAGATTTGTGAAGACTTCGAATCGCACACGTTTATATCAAAGTCGTCAGTGAAGAATAAAAGATAATTTTAAATTTCAATCAAAAATTCCTAACTTTATTTGAATCTCGGATTGTAATTTTGACGGGATAACTGCTATACTTGAAAATAAGATATCGTACTTTATTGTACTTTCACGCATAACTAGTTACCTTGTTAATGGTAGAATAGATATGAAAAATCCCATTTAAAAATTGAAAATAGAACCGTTTAAACGCTTGTGTGCATCGACGAAAGAAATAGCACCATTTTACACTATATAGCACATACAATTGGGGATATTGCAACTCTATTCTACGTGAATAACGATTGTACCGTTGATTTGTGTTCTCAATGATGATAACATCAAGACGTGCTTCGAATGTTGTCATTTCGAACGATGTATATCGAAGATATACGTTCCTAAAGAAGCGCACTTGGAGAGAATACAGATATGACAAACTTTCTACAAAAAGTAATAATAATAAACAAAATGTTTACTTTAATATCGCATTTAAAAATAGATAATTTATCACGAAAAAATATTCGTTAATGAATATAAATATTACATAACATATTAAAATATTTTAGAAAACGAAATCTTAATCAAACTCGGCAGAAAACGATTTCTGAGTTATTCAAATTACAAATCACCCGGAGACAAATTAAATGTAAAAATCGGAATATTTTTTTTTATTATTATTCTTATTATTTATTGTTCTATATTTTTCCAGTTGACAATGAATTCTTTCACAAAGCTTGATTGGCAATCGCAGCAGGAACACTTTATCTCCCGCTCGGTCAGCTTTCCTTCAGTCTTTAACTAAGCTTTAAATTCCGTGATAAAGATGTGACGTCATTTCTCATCAGGAGAATCTATTATACTCGGGTTCGGATGAATCAGTTTTAATCCTGAAGAACAAAACAATCGCACAAGCAAAATTTTTATATAAAAATATAAATTTCGAAATATTTACCAGTCGATTTTGCTTTTACAATCCGAACATAAGTTTAAAAACTGTAAATTTTCGTTACTCGTTAACGACTTGCTAATGCGTTTTATTGTGAAAAGTTTGCAGTTTACCTTCATTTTTTTTATTTATGGATAAAATTTTTGCGAATATTTTCCGATGCAATAAGTTTAACTTGGTAAATGCATTAAGAGTTAAATGTGGCAGAATCTGATCATAAAATTTAATTTTTCTCTTTAAGAGATGCTTCATTATCTTTGTTGTCAGATCTTTTGAACAAAAAAACTAACCTTTTGAAGACTAATTCTTACATTAAATGCATTAGTATGTGTTGATTCTGTGATTAATTCAATTAAACAATTTGTTTGAGCGGAATTTAAGTAAAGATAGGAGAATTAGACAAGTTTTACTTTTTTTCCTTTAAGAAATATCAAAATAAACACTTTAATGTAAGAAAAGCAATTCTATTTACTCAATTAAAACTTAAAAAAAATAAATACAGTAAAGTATATAGTTGCAAACCTATCTTTATGTTTGAGCGGAATTTAAGTAAAGATAGGAGAATTAGACAAGTTTTACTTTTTTTCCTTTAATAAATATCAAAGTAAACACTTTAATGTAAAAAAAGCAATTCTATTTACTCAATTAAAACTTAAAAAAAAATAAATACAGTAAAGTATATAGTTGCAAACCTATCTTTACTTAATTAACTTTTTGCAACTGAATATTTTTTTAAATTAAAAAAATGAAGGCGGGAGAACTTTAAACGCCTTCTTTAAACTTTAAACTTTAAACGTTAAAAATAAACAGAAAAACAATATATATTTGTACAGGCTTAGGCGCAAACATTAATAAATATTTTCTAGAAAGAAAATTCATTAAAGTTAATTTAAAATCAGTTTATTTAAAAACTAATAGTCGTAACGAATATTTCGAACAAAAGAAACGATGTCGATTGTTTCTTCTTTCGCTGAATTTCTTTTCGCGAACATATTGCATTTTAATGACATCATTAAGTTAGAATTTCAATAATATAAAGTTAATCTGGACTTAGAGATTAGTTTTATGCTTCGGTACAGTCGAAATAGTTTTAAATATTCAGGTCACTATTCCCGAAAGAGATAATAATTGGGAATTGTTAGAAAAGATAACAATCGGGAACGATTTCTTTAACCAGACGATCATTACATGAATCAAAATGAAGATAAATAAGAGTACGAAATCATCGTCGTAAACGAATACGGGATTATCAAAATTGATGATTAAAATTTACTAACCTTCTTGCTTTATAAATTCTTAACTAGTACGGGACGAAAAGCAGCTTGAGAATGCAGAGGGATATTATTAAATTGTTAAGAAATTTTCGCGTAATAAGCAAAACAGTCTCGTATATAATAAGATATTATGAAAACATTCGTTTCTCCTTTACGTCAAGTTATAGTCTATTATTCACTCATAAAAATATAATGATGTCAGACTTTATAAACATGTCAACTCCCATGTGAAAAGTGAATTTTTAAATCGCATTTATTAAGAAAACGAACGAACAAGAAAATCTTGTAGAAAATGCCATTAACGTAATATAATTTAATATACAGTGTATTCGAGTTAGTCTAACACCTATTTTATACTTAATGCTAGTAAATTTACTCGTAAGTTGATTTAAACGTTAATTTTATTACATAATTTGTAACAAAATTGAATTTTTTAAAGCTCAAAAGTCGATGCAATTTTTTTCCTTCTAAAATTTAATAAAAAATATTTAAAACTTACCGTTGTTAAGAAAACAATGTAGAAAAGGAGATTCGATATTAATTTTATAAAGTCATCATAAAGAGAATTATCGCTTTGAATCAATATTTCTCTTATAGATACATCCAAAACAACAGAAGGAAGCAGCAGTCAAGATTTATTATGTAGAAGTCACCATATCTCATCTTTACTATGTTGAATAAACAATTATGTTAAATTGTCGAAACGTAATATTAATTTCGATCAAATTATATAAGTTAAACAACGAAAATTAATCCGATAAAAAGCGAAATTCGACTAATATTTACGTAATAATGTCGTTAACGTTAAGACATTTAGCATTTTAATCCAATAACTCAACAGCAAATTAGTAAATTCTTGATTAGATAACGAAATTAAAGTTCAGATTTTTTTGAAATCTCGAAAGAATATTTATTGCAGAAGAAGAAAATCAGAAAAAAAAATATTTAACTTTTTCTATAATTTTTATATATGTAAAAATAGTATACATTAGTAATAAATAATGCAGTCTGTTTTTGTTATTGAATTATTCATCATTTATTTAATTACATGAATTTTTTGTCTTAACTTTGTTTCTGTCTTTGTGAAAGTTACAGAAGAAACAAATATTGTACTGTATATATATAGACATCAATAAGTAAGCAAATAAAATATTAATTTTTGTTTATTTTTCTCAGAAATTTATTGTGGGATCCAATACTATAAAAATAAAATAAAATAAAATATTTTTTCCTACTTAAATGTCAGTATTTCCTTTGAGAACGGTACCAAACGGTCTTCTGGAGATAAAGAATTCGTTTTTGAATACATTTTCTTCTTTTCCCTTTAGGAATTCTTCCAATTTTGTCCGATAGTTGAATTCAGTTGAATGATTCTCTCTCTCTAAAACTGTTCCTAATCTTTCTTCGATAATAATAGCAAATCACAACGAACTTATTTATTTATATACGCCTCAATAGTTTTCATATGAAATACTATCAGCAAAAATAAAAATTACTATGCGATTTTCTAAAGTTGGATAATCTGTTTCCCAACATAAAAATCTACTTTTATTCATAATAAATCAAAAAACTTTTTTAAAAATAATAATAAAGTTCGAAAGTCATTTTTCTCGTCCTTTACTTTAATTAAAATGTAAAAATAATTATTACGAATGTTTTCTGTTAAATTAACCTTGACCCGTGCATCATAATATTGACTGCTTTATACGAAAGCACACACTCAGAGGTCTCAGACACACACACACCTCCCATTGCATGACGGGAACTATTGGTATTAGAAGATCTTCGATACTGGCGCCTGTGAGAAGTTTCTTCTGACTTTTGTCCGTTTTAACATTGCGAAAAAATTAGCGAAGAAAAAAAAACACATGAGCAACTTTTTATATAATTCGCGAATTAACGTTTCCGTTTGGAATATAATGGAGTACTCCATTCACTTCCGTAAACTAGGATAATATGTCTTCTAGTGTCAATCAACAGGACATCTCTTGCGTGTTTCAGTGGCCTTTGGGTGTAGTGTCGACTAGTATCAATATGTCCGAATCGAATTCCACTATCGAGTGTACAATTGGTGTTGGTTGCTTCCTACGTTATTCGGTAGCGTGGACTACAGGTTACTGCGTCGCATACGCTTCTATTTTTTTACTCGGAATTATCGGTAACGGATGTGTACTCAACATTATCTACAGAAATAATTCTATGAGGACGACATTCCACTTTTTGCTTGTTAACTTGGCAGTGGCCGATCTACAAGTTGTGGTTTTTTATCTTCCGGCCACTCTAGTGGGACACATCTTCGGACGTAAGTATACCATTGATATTACGTATAGCCTAATATATTTTTTTCTGTTTATTTTTAGCATGTTTATCCGAGAAAGAAAGTTTTGTTTGGGTTAATCGTACTTTAGCATTATCTTATCTTAACTAGTACGGTGTACATTATGGGCTTACAAGTAGATAAAAAGGTACTTTCGAATGTTTCCTTAGTAGTCAACTGAGGCTGAGACGAGATAAAAACCCTTTGTTATGTTGTTACCATAAGCGAAAGGTAAAGGTGGTTGTTGTTGTAATTGTCTTATAACAGTTTATTCTATATATTTTAAGAAACTATTAAGTAAATAACGCAAAAACTCCTTGGAATTAAATCGAATTTTTACGATCCGTACAATCGAAATTTAAGAAAGAATTATAAAGTAAAGAATCGATATTTTTATACTGAAATATCGATTATTACTTATAAACGATTTTTTAAAATTATTTTTTAATTTGATTAATCAGGTAAGCCAAAAAGTAATTTTTTGTTTCCATTCCATTTTTCTTCCAAGTAATTTTTATGTTAAAAATTTTGACTTTTAAACATCATCTGTTAAAAATAAATTCGATGTTTTTTATTATTTTAATTATTTTTTTTTTCTTCATTACACAGACACAGACACGCTCAGTTTTCTCATTAAAAATTCATTTCGCAAAAAATCAAATTAAATTAATTATTTCTCTCATGATTGTTATCGTTACACGAAGAAAAAAAAGGAAAAAAAATCGATAAATTCCAGAATATTTCACATTTAATTTTTTAAAAGCCAAAAAAAAATTAATAAAAACTTTCTTCGTTTCATTTAATTACCTTAGAAATATTTTAAGAACTAAAATAAGTGCAACATTTTATCGCGAAAACGTAAGCCAAGTTCTGATTAATGAAGAGAGTAATTAATAAGAAATGTCTCTTTATATAATTAACGATGAAAGTTTAGAATCGAATAAGTTATATATCTTTAAATATTTTTTTTTTAAATAATACGTAAAAAAATTATCCATTTCCTTCCTGGCTAATAATTGATTTGTTTAAAATGTCGAAAGATCGATACTCTTGACATTTAGTTTCATCAATCAAAATTTGATTTATAAAAAATAAATAAATACATATATCACACATTCAAAATACAGAAGAAAAAGATTGGATATGAATTATTAACCTCAAAATTTTTTCTTGATTATTAAATACGTATCAATCATTTTTCGTTGTAATCAATAGTCCGAATGCGAAATCTCTTTAGACCTATGACAATTTATAAAATATTTAAACTTCTAATAAAAATATATATATATTTAACATTCAACTCATATTCTGATTTGATTTGATTTTTTTTTAAATTCTTCTATAAAAGTTTGTTTATTTAATAATATAAGCAAATAAACTTCGCTTTATACAGAATATATAATCGAATTTTTTCTCGCCGATATTTTTAGAGGGAATCACAAATGCAAATTTATTAAATTTCTTGATAGCAGTCACTCATTCACAAATGAAATATTTTTATTTATTTATTTTTAATTAAGTAATCTAAAAAATTAATAGAACGAATTACGCCGAATCAATAATTTAAACTTGTTCTCTATAACTTTGACGAATTTTTAATCACATATACTGTACAGACTTAAGAGGATTCTAGTTGGGTCCAACTAGAATCCTCTTAAGTCTATAGTATTTGTGAGTTTAAAATTGAATAATATATCTACTAAAAGAAGAACTTTTCTATTGAATACTTAACTTATAAACAACCTTTTTGTGTTAGTGCATTAACTCTTATAGGCCTTCTACTCGCTAAATGTTTAATAATATTATTTCTGGAAAACTTTTATTGGTTTTTCGGGTGCAGTCATTTATTTCGAACGTTAAATATGCGCTATCGAAGCAGTAAATCATAATTTGACGCCATTTGACCACTTTATCTTTCTATCATCTTTATTTATTTATTCTCAATAAAAAAACAACTTTACTATTGAAATTTAGAGCATGAAATATTAACGCCGTGGAATATGGCATTGACTGTAAGAAAGAATGTTTCTCTGGTGTCGGTTTTGATGAATTTTCTAGGAGAAAATATTGATGTCAAACCGAATAGAGAACATAACGAATATACGCATTCATTATAATCCACTTTAGGCATTTATTATCTCCAACAGTTATTCTTAATTCATCTTAATCTACTCTAGTTATTGATAATTCTTTTGACAGTTTTTATGCAACGTTATATTGATGTAAGAAACAGGTTGAGTTTATCATCTTTATCTCGGTCTAGATTTTAATTTTAAATGATTTAACTGCTTGTTTATGCGAATCTGCACTTTCAAGATGCTAGCAAGAAGTCTGGTAATGTAGGATTTCCCAAAACTTTACTGTAAATTATCTCGGTATCGCATATATTGCAAGTAAATTTTTTTACAATATGTTGAATACATTTTATAGTAAAAGTTTGAAATTTCGAGTGAATTTTGTTGATGATCCAGAATTTAAATTGTGGCAATTGCAATAAAATTCGTCTAGAATAAGGTAGGAATTTTTATTCGCTTTAAAAATGACAATGTGCCAAGTGTCAAGTTCGCGTCAATTTCTAAAGGGTGATGGAACTCTTTTGAATAATTCACAATTTTAGAAAAAAGAGATTTAAAAAAAAATTCAATTCTGCTTTCACG
The DNA here is from genome assembly GCA_000484575.1 of Olivierus martensii. Taxonomy (NCBI): domain Eukaryota; kingdom Metazoa; phylum Arthropoda; class Arachnida; order Scorpiones; family Buthidae; genus Olivierus; species Olivierus martensii. The sequence continues at coordinate 60,876 of AYEL01049829.1, read as the reverse complement.
GATCGATTTTCTTAAGATTAATATCGTAATGACAGCGAAAATTCCAAGTTTGTATAAAACAATTCTCTTGTGTAATCGCATTTAAGGCAGTCTATACTATATAAAGAATGACGTTTAGAACTAGGACGAATACAAATTGAGTCGCCATGCATTAATTTTTCTTGAATAAATGAAATATTCTTCGATATACGGACCGATGTCGTGAGAGTTAAAAAAATGTCAACTGTTATTAGTCGCGACTTTAATAGTCCTATGACGTGACACGCTAGCATTTTTCTCTCGTCACGGGGTGTCAAATTCGTGTACCATCAATCAAAGCTAGAAATCACATTCTAATATGAAAATTCAAATAATATTTTCATCGCTTTTCGATTTTCTTTCATACTTTAACAGCGAAAATACACATAGCTTCACTTTTCATAAAAATAGAGACGTGGGATGTAATTGTTTCCTTTGTTTTTATTAATTATCGCATTAGATTAAAAGTTAAGATTTTTATTATTATTCAGCAACAGTTTATTTATCAAATTTTTTAAATATATATAAGAAAGAACGTTGGAAACATTTTTTAAAAATATTGTCTACGCTGTTAAAATGGGAAAAAAATAGTAATAAAATTTTGTTGAAAACGATAAAAGAAAGTATAAAAAATTGTTCTACTAATACAGAAAACGCAATTCTTTTCTGTTTGCCACTGTTATCTAAGTCGGATATTCACTACAGAAATTTCTCCTTAGCTTAAGACCAGGATAAATATTTATCCAGTGATGAGCAATTTGTGAACTTATCGGAGGCCTAAGTTATATGAAGTTAAATTTATATTCCGATAATGCTATTAAAGACATTTCCATACATAAATTCACAGAAAAAGAGATTATAGGTCTTCTATTATTTTATATTCCGATAATGCTATTAAAGACATTTCCATACATAAATTCACAGAAAAAGAGATTACAGTATAGGTCTTCTATTATTCTTTTACTGCTTAACCGGTTACGCAAACTATTCTCAGAAATTTTAATGCACCTAAGCACTATTTTTGATAATCACTGTAATTATGTAACTTAAATTTATTCAAAATCGATTATTCTTTTCGTTTAGAGCAATTCTTAAGATTGAAAATTTTACCTCGTAGCATAGCAATAAAAAAAAAAATAGCTTAGTGGCTTAGAAGACTTTTTATATGCACATTTTACTTGTTTATTTATATTTGTACTTGTTTATTTATTTTTATTTTTATGCAAGATAAATTGTATGTCCCGTTTTCGCAGAGATTCAATGCCATTTTCTAACTATCCTATTTTTTCAATCAGATAATGTAAAGTGGTACGAAAAATTCATTGACTGAAGCACTTACTAGCAGTTTTAAGTTATTGAGTTTTCTATATATAAAAGTGACAGTAAAGATTAATGGAAGATTTTACTGTAAAATCGTTACGTTCCAATCCGGAATGGATGGGCATCCATTGCCATAGAATTAACGTGGGCATGCAGATATAAAAGATCACTTTAAGAAACATCCAAATTTGTCATTGCCAAATGACTTAGAATCAGTCGATAAAAAAAAATTAATAAAATTATGAGGTAAAAAATTAAAATAAATTATTTTTTCTTCTTTTTATCAGTAAATATTCAAAAAATAAAATCCATTCATTTGGTATTTATTGTAATTTTATCAAAAATTCAAATAGCTTATCTGATGTGAAGGGATGTCGAATTTATGAATGTATGGAGTAGATAATGGATAAGAATAAATAAAAAGTGTAATTAGCTTAAGAAAAATAAAGCGAAAAATGTATCTAAAAACATAGATTAATTTAAAAAATTATCATTTTATAATATATCAACATAAATACTTTTGCGTGAAAAAATTCGAAATAAATTTTCAAAACTTTCACCAACATTTTTTTTATATTAAAATCACAATTAAAACCCAAAACGTTGTTAGCATTTAAACGATTTTCTTATCAAACGAGTCTTTAGAAGATAAATCTATTTTATTTCAAATTTTTTAAAAGGTAATAATTATTCAGACTGATAAAAAACCGAATACTTCTTTCAACGAGAAAATTTTCACTAATTTCAAAAGTTCTAGCGATTTATTTTCGAAATTTCTGTTGATATCGATTTTTAATGCACGATTGAATTATTCTTGTAAAATCTTGGTATTCCACGTCAAAAAGAATGACGTTACTACACATAAACAATGTAACAGCTTGGATAGTAGTACCATACACTTATAGTCAGCATTGTTTTATTACATGTTGTAGATAATTCTCTCATTTGACACGTATACTGTTCGCTAATATAACATGTGGAGAACAGAGTAATAACCATACGAAAATTATATGAAGGGGTGCATTTTAGTTGTATATAGAATGTAGTATGTGCAAATATACGTCAAAAGCACGTGTGTTAGATTTCTGTGGAGAGACATTCCATTTTCAACGGTTGAACGATATTATTTTATATTTGTAGTCCTTAAATATATCAAAATTCTATTTTTTTATTTCAAATTTTATTTGTTATGGTATTATTCACTTATTTTTAATTAAAATCATTCAAGCATATATAACTTTTGTCGTTTTCTATAGTATCGGTGATTTTATAATTTAAAATTAAATTTATCCAAAAAAAGGCATCTTATACATTTTAATTTTGTTTAAAATCAAATTATTTATTATAAAAATAACGAAATAATTATCATTATGATCCTAAAGCAAAGCAATACGTTAAATTATTGAAGTGAATTTTTTACATTTATAGTCATGGCAAGATATAGCTCTATCAAGAAAATAACTTAAAATCAATATAATCCGAAAATATATTATTTATAATTCTAGCTACAAGATTTTTTCCGTACGAATATAATTTAATTTATATTAAAGAATTCATAGCATTCATTCGGATATATCTTCTTTCACATATTTATTAAATTCCTTACTCTTTTTATTGACATTTGCAGTCGTCATTCTATTTTTAAATTATGAAATTCTCTTTTTTTGTTGTCTTTACATTTTTTTATAAATATATTTATTGTATAGTGTTTTCGCTGCGAGTTTTTCGAAGTGTTTAAACAATACTGCAGCATAGAATGACTAAATTCAAAAGAGAGAAATTTTTGACTGTTTAAGTTTAGTAGCATGGCCGCAGGCACCAGTGACTAAAAGTGTCTTTTTAATTTTTTGAAATGTACTTTTTACCTACATTTCGCCATAGGCACCGAATTCTTTACTTAAGCTCTGAGAGTTGCTTGATAAAAAAAACTAATAGGATATGCTATATAGTTGTAACCTACTTTGGAGCTTCGGGGTTTAAAAGGAATTTTTATCGCTTCCTATTACAACAAGAAATTCTTAATATGAATGCAAGAAACTCTTAAAAAAATGTAGATTATTCGGGAATTACAATTCTTAACAATCACTCGAATTTTTATATTTTTTAGACGTCATCAAGTTTCAATTTAGAAATGAAATTTTAGGACCAGAACAAAACATTCTAGTTGCCAACTCATTCGTTTAAATAACACAAAAATAAGAAATTTGATTCTAGGAGTGAAGAATTAAAGAAAAATTTTATTGTTTTTTTTTTTTAATTTGCTTTGATGAAATTAATTATTAAAGTTAGAATCTCGATTATTCGAAGATATGTAAATCTAACATACTTCACGTAATTACAGTATTAATTCGAATAAAGTGAAATGACAGAAATCATGTTAACATGTTAGCATAGCAACATTAAGTAAGTTAAATATAATAAAACATAAATCATACAAGACATTTGCTATATAAAAATGTCTGTCAATGTTGATTCTTGATTATGCTTGTCGGCCATGCTGCACACCATTGTAGAAGTAGTAGTAAATCAGACTGAATTGCTTTTTCTTGTTACTTAAATGCATTGAAGTGTAGTTTCGATAGCTTTGAGACTTTCTGTGCGCTCTTCATAATCGTCTTGTTCCTCTTTCCTCTTACCTTGTAGGCTGTTTACATATATATATATATTTTTTTTATTTGAAAATATAAAATAATTTTTTATGACTTACATAGTTACTTCAAGATATTTTTACTTTAATATGAATAAATCAATAAAAATTAAGATTTTTTTTCATATAAGGCAATTTTTATTAATTAATTATTTTTCTGCCAAATTTAATTAGTTATTTTGTTCTTTTTATGCAAATTATTAGTTTTACAAAATAAAACCGCAATATAATTATTGGTTCCACATTAAATCGAAGATTAAGTAGGTAACTCGGATTAATGCGAATTTCGATTAATCGGGGCTCGGTTAATCGAGATTGTACTGTTAAAAAAGATTTTAATTATTGGTGTTATATACAAACAGAAAAGTTTTAACAAATTAGTTAAATTTTAAATATAAAAAAATAGAAAACATTTTACTATACATTTTTCATAAGATATTATAAAATAAAATAATTTATTTAAAATATGTGTTGTTTCTAGACGAAATTTTCAGATATATAAAACTTTTATGATACGAATTTTCTCTCGAAAATATTCGTATTTATGTAAAATAGATTTTAAAATAAATTTCAAGTGAGCTCAGCTGTTTAATTATAAAGTATAGCATAATTCAGTGTTGACAGTAACATTACTGAAAGCAAAATAAAGATAAAATACTAAATTAAAATCTTCAAAAACAAGATATGGCAATATAATAAAAATTTCATTGAATTAATAAAATATTTTTTTTACAGAAACAGCAGATTTAAAAGTTGTATCTTTGAATTTTTTTTAATAAATTAAACCAAATTGCTATAATTTTTTAATACTGTGCAGTAACTTATTGGATTGCTTTTTCATGCAGGAATGCTAAAATCTGCTAGACTCAATACAAAAGTTTATCTTAAAAGACTATTACAAAAGTTTATGGGCAACAGATGGATCTCAGATGTAATTCTTGTTTTAAGTAAAATAAATAGAAGGTGAAAAATTGCAATTTTTATAATTAAATAGTTAAAAAATTATAAAAAAAGTATAAGATCGTCATTTCTATTAAATTTTGTTCATTTTTATTTCATTGTGAATTATTTCAATATTAGGTAAAAATTACCCATACGCGCGTCCTTGAAGACGGAAGTACAACGCGCGTCCCATCGGGTTAACAAATTAATTCTTTTGTATTTGTCATAAAAATTATGTCAATTTTAATATTATTCCAATTGTATAATTTAATCAATTTATTTGTCAAGAATATTATATTATTTAATTTTTGTAAAATATTAACTTCACCCAAATTTTATCTCAAAAGCAAAGGAAACGCTGACTTAGCTTCCTTTCTGATTCATTCTAATCTAAACAGTCGGTTTGGCAACCGCCTGGACGAGGAAATAAAACAATAAAGATGTCGGACAACCAACGAGGAACTCTCTCCTCGCCAGCAGCTAAGATTTCGACATCTGAATGATGTCAAGACTGACTCATGAGCTCTCCCTTGTCAACATATAAAAGGCGAGGGGAGAGGCTGAGTCGATGAGTTGATGAGTTCATTGTTGAGTACTAAGGATTTCCATCCAGGGAGATAACGAAGACCTCTCCGAACATCCGACTCATCCAGGACACTTTTCCAGGTATGTAGTGCTTAAGGAGCGATTACACAAGCCAACCCGACTGCCGACTGCATAGCTTACGTCAATAATAACGAACCATTAGTACATTCGCCTATTTTAACATAACTCTCGAACCATATTCCAAATTTGTTAGGAGTTTTATAGATTCAAATCGATTCCTTTGTTTTAATTATTCTAGGTCTTATTTGTTAATAAATGTTATTGTTTATGTTACACATATCTCTCTTGTCTGATTGTCTCTCTTTCGACCTGGACCTCTGTGCCTCTTACTCAGTGTAGCCGCTCAGACATATAAACACGTTAATAAATAACTAACGCGACCGTAAATAAAACACGCTCGGAAATAAAGTAACGCGATCGCAAATAAATGCTCGTGTCTACATTCTGTCCATCACTCGGACGTTAGTGTTGAGGAATCACTATAATCTTCCTCTGGTGTCAGGACTGACCACTGACCGTCGAACAACACTCGATGACAGCGCTACCTTGCGGGATTCTCACAAGTTAATATAATTCAATTTTAGGATTCTTTTTATTAATCTCTTTAAAAAAGTAATAAATGAAATGAAAAAAAAAAAACATTATTATATTATATCACAAATCGTGAAAGCCTCGCAGGTTGTACAAAATGGCTTGGTGGGCTTTAATATAAGAATTAAACAGAGTGTAAGCAGGTATTTGGTTTAGCAATTAATTTTTCTGCTTTCTTAGCATCACAGCATAATTTTATATCAATTCTCTTTCTAATGTTTTCTATTGTTTTACCAAATACAGATTGTTCATTAATTTAAAGAAATCCTTTTCAAAATCATTAGCAGCTTTGGTTCTCATTTCTGTGTTCAATTCTATGTATTTCTTTAACCTAGGTGACTGTTTGAATTCTAAGACTCTGTTGTGAGGCCCGGGAGACCTCCTATTTTGTTATTATTTAATCAATTAATTCCTTTATAAATGTTATAAAAATTATGTTAATTATAATATTAATTCAATTGAATAATTTAGTATTCTAATCAATTTATTTTATTTGTAAAATAATACTTTATTTAATTCTATATAATATTGTAACTTCACACAAATCTTATCAGTTGAAAGCAAAGGAAATGCTGACTTAGCTTCCTTTTTGATTCACTTTATCTAAACAGTCGGGTTGAGAACCGCTTAGATGAGGAACTAAAACGATAAAGATGGCTGACAATCAACAAGGAACTCTCAGTGCTAACAGCGAAGATTTCGATATCAGAATGATGTCAGGACTGACTCAGGAGCCTCCTTGGCCAATAGATAAAAAGGCGGGAGGAGAGGACGAGTCAGGAGGGTTGCGCCAGTTTTGTTGGTTGAGTCGATGAGTTCATTGGATTACTTGGATGAACCTTATTCAGGGAGATAACTTAGTACTCCTTGTAGACTTATAGATGAGTTACTGGATTACCTATTCAACACACAGCCAGGGAGATAACAGGGTCCTCTCTCACCCTCTGAAGACATCCAGAGAGATAACGAAGTCCTCTCTGAGAGAAGAAACTAAAGTCCGACTCACCCATGCTCAGGTATGTAGCGATATGTTTAAGGAGCTATATGACTGCCAACTGCCGACTGCTAACTGCCTAACTTTACGAACCATATAGCTCGTTCGCCAATATTAACATTTACGAACCATTCTGCTCGTTCGCCAAATTATAATATATCTAAATTGGTTAGGAGTTTGTATATAACACAAACGTTTCCTTGTTTTCACTCCTTCATTTAAATATTGTAATCATCTATTGTTTAATATTAGTTGTTAATAAATATTATTATCTTTATATATATATTATATCATCGTTTGTGTCTCTCTATTGTTTAATATTAGTTGTTAATAAATATTATTATCTTTATATATATATATATTATATCATCGTTTGTGTCTCTTCTTCAACCCAGACCTCAGTGCATCTTACTCATGCTAAGCCTAACGCTCGGACCATTATCCACATTAAACACGTAAATAATTAAAATACCGCGACCGTTAATAAACGCGCTCACCGACATTCTGACAATTCGGCTATATTTTTAGTGCTGGAGATCACTTTAAACTCTACCCTGGTGTCAGGACTGACTGCTGACGTTTGATTCGAATATCGACGACAGCGCCACCTCGCAGCATCCTCACACTATGTACCTTTTTCAATTTCAATCCTATTTTCGAATACTATTTCAAATTCCTATAATGGACTACGTACTTCTCATTATCATATAAAGTCGTCAATAATTTGAATTGTTTGGATCCATCTGGAATTCTATTTTCAGGAGCTAATGGTAGATCTGAATGATAATCATGTAACTTTTTGGGGTATTTCAAATCTACTTCTAATATGTATCCTGTTTTTGAATTATTGGGGATTTTTGTAATGTCTATATTAGTATTTGACCATTTAAATCCATCATATGGTAAATACTGACTCATTGCCCAATCATACAGATTGTTATACCCAATTCACATAGTAAACTTTAAGCTGGCTTAAATAACAAAGCTGGTTTAAGATTTGCAGTGTGAACAGTACCGATTTAGTTTCGAAAAAGTAGCTCAGCCTAATTCGCTTCTATGAAGAAGCTTAAGTTGGTTTGTGACGTTACAAGCTCTTCACGCGATCCGTACTTAACTTAATTCAACATGGATGATGTAAATAAGGAAAATATTTTTCAAAAGAAAAACGAACAGAAAATTGGTCTGAGGAAGAAGTTTATGTACTTCTTGATTTCTGGAAAGAGAATATTGACGATTGCACCGAGCAAAATGCAACGATTCTGACAAGTCACGTGACCTATATCTGCTGGATTAAAATGTTGCCAATCAGAAAAATATAAGCGAGTTTGCAATTAAGTGTAATACTAAAGTAAACCATTATATTATTTTTTAAAATTTATTAAAATAATTGTTTACTGCAAGAAACTGTGTTAAAATTCAACTGTAATTTCACATAGAATAATTTGTAATGAGAAGTTTGAACACGAGGGTGCGATGTAATTGTTTTAAGTTGATTATGAGTAAATCTATTTAGTTTAACTAGTGTGAACAGCTAATAAATCTGATTTGTTAAAAGCTGGCTTAAAATAAGTCGATTTAAGAATTAAGCCCGCTTACTTTGTACCGTGTGAATTGGGTATTAGCATCTAAATACATCAAATAATTAGATTCTTTGGTTTTATCATAATTTTTCATATATTTATTATTTGCTTTCGCATATCTATTACAGCATTGTGATATTCCATCTGTAGTTCCTTTTTCTAACATTAAAATTATATTGTAATCATTTAATAATTGTAAAATAATTTGTCTTTTTTAGCATAGTATCCCATGTTAACCCTGGAGATGTGTAGTACCAAGTGGATCAAACTTATAAATTTTCATATACATATCTCTAAAGTTTTCAAAGATATCTGCTAATATCAAGACATCTGATTTAAGATATAAATTTGAATATTCTCCCATGTTTCTAATTTTAAAATCTTCCCATACAATTTTAGCATGATTATAATCTTCATCAGATATATCACATTCATTTAATTTGCTGTAAAATTCTTCTTTGAGTGGTAAATGTTTTTCTTTACATTTACGCCATGAATTCATATAATCATAAGGATAAACACCTTTTCTAATCACTAAATCTAATAGATGTTTTGGGATGTATTTAGCTGTTTCTCTATATTGTTCTTTCTTTAAATTTTTGGACAAACTATTGATACTACTTGCCATAAATCTAAATGAATCTATAAATCTCAGTTTCAAATGACCAACTTTCTGATTAAATGATAGATATTTCTCTTCAATGTTAGGAATTACATCAGTATCTTGTTTATTGTTTCCAAGTGCTTTAATAAACAAATGAGCATCATAACCAGATAAATTATGAATAAATATAGGAACAAATCTTGGATTTTGGTAGTCCAAATTATATTTTTCATGAGCAGAGCCTCTATATTTTCCCGTTAAATGATCATGATCTTTTACTTTATTATCCCAAATTATTATATCTTTTCCACATATATGACAGATATCAGTATTTTGAAAATGTTTTTCATCTGCAGTCATTTTAATTGGTTTAATATTTTTATAAATTTTTTCTATTTCTTGAACTACTACTATTAACATTTCTACAAATTTACCTACAACTTCAGGTCCTCTATACACAGCAGGTGATTTATAATCATTATGTATATATATAATGTAATAAGAGAAACTCATTGGTTTATGCTTCTGATATTTCATTGTGTAAGAATTAGGCGGGATTCACACTGACGTTGCGACTGTGATCGCAACCATGATCGCGACCATTGCTACAGAAATAATCCCATCAGGCCTCGCTTCACTACTGCGAAGAATAGCGTAAGCCAAGCCTGATGGGATTGTTTCTATAGCAACGATCGTAGTCGTGATTGTGATCGCAGTCACAGTGAATCCAGCCTTAGATGGATCTGGTTAACATTTGTTCATTTTCCTTGCTAAACATTCAAAATCTGCATATATGATAAATGGAACTCTTAAAGATTTGTGGTAATTTTTAAAATAAATATTTTCATATTTTCTAGGCATTTCAATTTTAACAGTCTTTTTATTTTTGCAATCAATTTCATATTTTTTTAATTTTTCTGCTGAATAATAATATCTTAAACATCTATCACATAGATATATTTTTCCATTATGTTTTGTTAATTGTGAACTAATAAGCCTAGATTGATCTTTAATCCAAAGTAATGATCATATTTTTTATCTTTCAAATATAATATAAATAAATAGATATGTTTCCCTTTGTTACTTTTAGTTATTCTTAATGAATATACTGAAAATAACCATAAACATTTACAGATATATTATTTAATTTTTCAAATTTTGAAATGTCATTAAGAGCAACTGGAAATTCAATTCCTTTAAAATTCAACTCATCTTCATATTTCTTATAATTTGAAACTCTGTTAGGGTTATCACGAAAATGAACTGAATGTAAATATGATAAAATAGACCACTTTAAAACACTTTTGATCATTATTTTTTACATTTATAATAGCTTGCTTTTTCTTTATTTTACCTGGTAAATCAATGTAAAATGATCCTCTTAATGGTAAATATTTATTAATTCTCAATTCTAGATTATTAATTTTACTAAGTTTCCAATTTGATCCTCTGGCTTCAAATTCATCTATCTCAGTTAATAACTTATCAATTACTTTATCATAATACATGTTTAGGTTATTTGATTTCAATATGATTTCATTTTGAGTCTTAAATGCAAGTTCTTGAAATTCTTCAATTCTTAATATAATACAAACATTATTTGGAATAAGTTCCCTTGATGTTTGCATTATATTAAATTTAAAGCTTAAGACTGAGCCTGTCTTTGTGTTGCCTGGCTAGTGCCATTGAGGGCCCGTGGCTAGACTTAGCCCAGTCAGTAATGGATATATCGGCAAAGTCCGATGTGAGTAATAAAAAAAACTTAATTCTAAAACTTAATATAACTGTCCAAAGAATCAATCCGCTTGTTGGTCTCAGTGGTCTAGCGGTATGACGTTGGGACGTTAGCCCAAAGGTCCCCGGTTCAATCCCAGGCTGAGGTGGATTTTTTCTTTGGATAAATTAGTTAAAAATTCTAGTTGAATTATTAATTAATAGATGGCGCCACTCATTGATTTAATAAAATAATAATTATTCTAATTACGAGATGGCGCTAAAATTAGTTTAAATTCTTTCTAATCATTGAATGTTACTGTTAAAATTTCAAGGTTTATAATTTGGCTAGTAAATTTAGTTTATTCTTCTATTCTTTGATACAAACAAAAAAAATTGAAATTTACTTTTAAATCCATTTTTTCTTTATTTCTTTAATTTTCTCAATTACTGCATTTCTTACATCATCTAAAAATTCTCCAGGAATTTAAATTCTTTTACATTTTTGATTGAATAAGTTTTCAATCTAGATTCATAAGCAGTTTCAATTTCTTGAATACCTTCTTCATTAAATAAAGCATTTTTGTTTTTTCGCTTTCAATAGGATTTTTTTTGTAAGATTTTTTATAATATTTATTACATATATCACATTTTATTTGTTTTTTTCTTGGTTTCTTTGGTTTTGAAAATAAATCACTGCTGAAATGAAATATTTTTCTAAATTTTTTTCTCTGAACCTTATATTCATTATTACAAATATGATTATTATTTTTTCATATTGTTTAAAAATATTATCATCAAACCACTGTAAAAATAATTTCACATCAGAAAAATGTTATTTGAAAATACATTATTCAAAACTACAAATAATATTTCGTTGTTTCTGTGTGAATTGTTAAAATAGCACATGGTGAGGCGGGCTGCCAATAAATCAGTGGAGGGCTGTAGTCTGTGCATCCTTGCTCTAAATGAACCTAATTACTTTGTAAAATTTATCCTTTGAAATGCTTAACGGAAATTTTAATGAACGGTTATTTATAATAAAGGATCTGTAAATTATTTAGTATGTAAAGTTATATAAGCATGTCCTAATCTAAAGTAGTTAAAATATTGGATATTTAATAATCATATTTTAAAAACATTTATATTATAAAGATGTATAATCTTGTTAGCCAAGAGACTTAAATATTTTTGCATTCTGATATTTTTGTGAATTAATGTTTTTTTATTTAAATTGAATTCCATATAGAATGTTCTTTGCATCTTTTCTTTATTTTGTGCATATGATGATGGCTGTAAAGCCAAAGTTAGATAGTTTCTAAAAAACTAAATCTAATTTTAAGAAAATTGGTTTTTTCAATACTATACTTGACAATAGCATTGGAAGTCAGTATTGAGTCTATGGGAGCAGTGCATTACAAACTTTTGTGACAGTATTAATGCACACAGAACAGTCAATTTCTAAGAAAAAGATAACAGTTTCAGTAAGAATGGTTTTTATTTTATGTAATTGTGCTTCTGGGTTTTTGGTTTTCAGTTTTGAATAAACATTCAATGCAATTTGCTTCATTTGATGGCTAATCATGCAGCTTTTTGAGAATGACTTAAATTACAATTCTCTGCCATTTTAAAACAGTTAGAATCAATTGAAATATGCAGAACATCATTGTGCATCTGATCATTGTATATATTACAGATATGCAGATAATTACTACTTGTTAACGTCATGTTAATATAATAGCTTGTTTTCCAAAACTGTCATTATGTTATGGCAATTTACTGTAATATTGCAAATAATTCAGTGGACTATATCATTGGCATTGTGATATAAATGAACTTTGGCTCTCCCATAGACTCAATACTGACTTTCGATGCTGTCATCAGGTATTGTTCGGAGCATAAGAAAAATCTGGGATGTTATATCATATTAGATCATACATGTTCTTAATGCATGAAATCAGTGAGAAGATAAAAAATTGATATTGAAAATGGAAACATTGATTATAATAAATCCCTCTTTTTTCTTTGTATTAATATATATAGACTATAAATATGATAACATTATTTGTGATCACAGTAAGCAGTGTTTATTGTTATTTTTGTAAATTATTCTCTTAACATAATAGAGGATTTGATTATAGACCATTTGTTGTCAACTGGTGTTTAGGTATAAGATTACTTGATGGATATGTGGTTACTCAGAAAGAAAGGTAAATTAAATTTAATATTTAATAAAATAATACTGAATTGATCAATTTAGATTTCTAAGAAAGAACTGTTATTAAATTTTTGATGTTTCTATATGACAGTTTAAAAGCTGAATGGTTATATAGTCAAGGGAAAGGTCGTCATTTTCAACCAGGTGAACACATTGAACTTATAGAATATCTTTCTCAAGTTTGTCCATTAACAGCAGCTGATCAAGTATGTTATATATAATATTTTTAATACATTGATATATTATAATTTTACAGCCAAAAGACGGTAATTATTTTCAGAAGTTTGAAAAAATTTCTGAAAAGAATTGGAAATTGCTAAAGAAAATATTTCAGCTTTCAATTTTGAAATATTTATTGTCCTAAATAAAATATTATATTAAAAATGAACTTTAATTTTCAAAATTGAAAATTAAAGTTCATTTTTAATATATTTTCTCATAAAATTATATTAGGCACTAAGACTGCTTAAACAAAAACAAATATTAATTATTAAGCCCTTTAGCAGTCAAACACTTTATTGTAAGAAATAATATCAATGTCAGGTGCCAAGTGAATTGAAAATGTTTTTTACAATGTAATATTTATCTCATAAAATTGATATAAATTTACAAATTGTTGAAGGCTATTATTAAGTTGGAACCAAATAACTTTTGATATTCCAAAATTACAAAACATGCAGATTGAAGAAAAACATAAAAAAAGATAGTTCATTTAATGCCTGTAAAAAAAGGTAACTAATTTATTAAAAAATTCTCTGAAAAGAAACTAATAAGATGGAATGGGATAAGTGCGTAAATCGGGTAATTGCATTTACTGGTTCTTTTTATTATAAGATAAGCGAAATTTTGCTAGTTGATATTGTAGTAATCTACTAAAAGTAAAAGTAATCAGCCTTTCAACATAGATGTCTCATAATGACCGATGAGATTCCAGTTTTTACATCAACCATTACAAAAGCGTCACATGTGAAGAGCACACACACCTTTGACATTACCATAAAAAAGGAAAATTATAAAACTAAACAACCTATCTTAATGTGGTAAAAAGTTTTTTTTAGCAGATTTGTTCATAATTCTGCTCTTGCCCCATAGCATGTTTACGTAACTTCAAAGCATTTTTAACTTTCATGTACGCTCTTGCCCCATTTTTGGGGAAAGTCAGAGTAGTTGACATTTTGTATAATTCTGTATCAAAATTCTGTTATCAAAAAAATTAATTTTCAATTTATTCATCATCAGCAGAAGCATTTATATTTCATCTACTACTGAATATATATGCCTTCTTCTTTTGTTTCCATATTTTACCTATCTTGTGCAATCTGTATCCACTGGAAACCTTATTTCATCTACTACTGAATATATATGCCTTCTTCTTTTGTTTCCATATTTTACCTATCTGTATCCACTGGAAACCAATTACACCCAGCCCTCGATTTACACGGTAGATACGTTGCTGGAAAAATCGTGCAAACCAAAACTGTGTAAAACAAGACGCCAAATTCATACAAAATAGAAGGATATGTTCAATTAAACTGTAAACTGTGTAAATCAATCTAAAGAAGATAATGAAAAGTCAAGGATATGTTCTTTCTAACCATGTAAAATGAAATAAGGATTAAAGGAAAAAAATGGGATTGGTTCATTAATTTTTAGACACAATTTAATGCTTATACTTTTTCAATTTATTTTTAAAAATGAAAACAAACATTAATTAACATCGAATACGCTACAAAAAAAAAACAAATTAACAATATTCTGTATAAATAAAAACCATTCAAACATAAAGTGTGAATGGTTCAACTAAATTTGCAGTTCAACTAAATTTCTCGCAGTTCAACTAAATTCAACTGCAAGCGTGAGTTGAATTTAGTTGAACTGCGAGATTTGGGCAGTAGTAAAAATTAATAGTGAGCGATAAATTGTGAAAGCGAAAGTGGACTAAAAATTGTGAGTTAATTATTAAAGACATAGATTAGTGTTGTATGAGATAATTATCGGATTTTGTAGTGAATTTAGTAAAGACATAGATTAGTGTTGTATGAGATAATTATCGGATTTTGTTTTCGATTTAGTTATAGTGAAGATAGATTAGTGTTGTATGAGATAATTATCGGATTTTGTATTGAATTTACAAATTAGTGTTGTATGAGATAATTATCAGATTTTGTATTGAATTTAGTCAGTAAAGTGAAACAAGATTTCGTATTGAATTTAGTTGAGTTTAGTAGTGAAACAAGATTATTTTGTTTTGTGTGTAAATAAATTGGACTGTATGAAATATAGCTGTATTCACTCTTTATTAATCTCTATGAAATCGTAAACCCACAAAACGTAACAATATGATACTCTTTTAATTTTAAATGACATAATTTCTAAATTTATTTATGCGAAACAATCAAAATAAAACCAAAAAAAATTTTTTGTTTTCATTTAAAAACCGTGTTAATTACGTACCATGCAAATCAAGGGTTAGGTGTATTTCTCTTATGCTATCTCTTCATTGTTTTTATTGCCTGCCAAGATGTCTCTTCTCTTGCCTTGGTTGCCACTCTGTAATTCTCTTTGTCCAATGGTTATTGGTATATATCACTGTATGGCCTACCCAATGCCACTTTCTGTTTCTAACTGCTACCATTATGTTTTCTACCTTTCATCTGTTTTTTTATCCAGGTGTTGGCCTTGTGATCCATTTAGTGAATCCTAATATGAATCTTTCCATGCTTCTTTGAGTTGTTGATAGTTTTTATTCCATTTTCTTTGTAATGGTCCATGTTTCACAGCCATACGTGCATATTGAAAAGTTTCTTTTTGAGGCATTTAGATATATTCTATTGTTGTTTAGGAAGTTACTGTATCAACAGCATGCATGCCATTCAGATTAAAGATAGCAGAACTAATAAAAATTTAAATAAATTAATAATAAATAATGGGTATAGATTAAAATTGTGAGGATCACGAATTAGCTCCCCCAAACGGAGAGAGTCGGAATTTGAAAGAAAGGGGAGACACTTTATTAAAACAAACGCAAAAAGAAATACGACAACAGTTCGATCGATCTGTAGACCTCCGTCCATAATAACAATAAATCACTGAGAATGTTTACATCAGATGTCCGCTGAATAGTCACGAATTCGACACCTGACTCTGCGAACATTCGGGAAATAAACATCTTGGTTCTCAGCCCGGGGATAAGGGTCAGAAAGGTCACGGGTATTTAAGAGCCCATGCCACCCTTGATCGGCACTTGATTCTCTTTTACTCTTGTACTACCTGTCCACTATACTTGATTTAAGTCAACCTCCGCTTGATCGACAACTGTATGGTCAGAAAGGTCACGGGTATTTAAGAGCCCATGCCACCCTTGATCGGCACTTGATTCTCTTCTACTCTTGTACTACCTGTCCAGTATACTCGATTTAAGTCAACCTCCGCTTGATCGACAACTGTATACTAATTCTGAAGTTACCTGTTTTCGACATTCCTCCATTTTCTTATCTTGTGTATTTTTATTCGTTTTCCATCCAAGCCACCTTGATCTCCAGGCTCTTACGATCTTCTTGAAATCCTCCGATTAATGAACAAAATCTGTCCACAGCCCGGGAAGTGATAACAAATCTGTGCCTATCTTCTCTCTAGAGCTGAGAAAAGGAAGACTGGGAAACAACGACCCATCAACTGCAATCACGAGTGATTGGAACATCTTCATCGGTGTATTAAGGACTAAAGGCTGTTAATTGTGTTTGGACTAAAAACTGTTTGTGTCGGCATTCGTCGTCAGTTGTCATCCACTCTTTGGAATTGTAATAGGTACTTTTCTTTAATCAAGAGATGAAATTTTAAAAATCTCTCTATATATAATAAAGAAAGTTGTTCTTGTTGAACATCATCTCTATTTTATCTGCTGACTCTCATTACCTATCCTTATGCGTGCCTCACATCGCTCTTTAGGCCAACGCCTGTCAATATCGTCCTCGGGCCATTGGGCCTTACAAAATTAATAATAATGAATAGTGGCTATAAATTAATTAATAGAATAATTCAGTGTTGTGTAAACATTAGATACCTCTGCTCTCCATTTCCAACAAACATTAGACCAATGTGAAGAGATATTAATCTATAATCCTTCAAATTGATTCTAAGATGTAAAATATAGGAAAATGGCCCTCAGTTACTAACAGCACTAGAAATCCCAGTCACAGCAGCAACTGGAATATAGAAGGTGCAGAGGTGCTAAGAATACTTGAGGAGGAGGGACCAGCTGCCTTTGATTATTGTCTTTTGCTATATATAATGGATGATCCCTTTCAACAAAAGAACAATGCAGAGATGATCAACTGGCACATCATTGGATTCAGTAAAGTAAAAAGGAAAGGTGAAAACTTCATGAAATTTCAAAGTGAACACTTTCTTCCACTGAGGGAATGAGATCAATACTAACCGAAGAAGATTCTTGATTCACAAGAATATTGTATTCATTATAATCAGTTTCAGCAACAACTCAGATCAAGCAGAACAAATCACAATAACAATTTCTAAAAGATACCATCTGAATGCAGGCATATGTGTTAACAGCTTGCAGTGACAATGAAGAAATAAAAGCCCTGTATGAAGACATAACCAAGGAAATGAACACCAACTCAGCACACTTCGTGATTATCATAGACGACTTCAATTCAAAAGTTGAAAGAAGACCATTGGAATGGAATGAAAAATGTATGGGAAAGCATGGCTTCGATATACAAAAGGAGAGAGGTGCAAGACTAATAGAATATGTGACTCATGCCAATCTGAATATAAAGAACACTTTCTTTCAAAGAGCAATGAAAATGGATCAGTCTCAATAAATAGACCAAGAATGAGACTGACTTCATCTTGGTCAACAACAACTGTACAATCAAAAATGTTTCCATACTCAACTAATTCAACATTGGTAGCTATCATCGACTAGTCCTTGCCAAAGTCAAGTTGGATATTCAACATGAAAGAAGACAGTTAATGTAAAACACAGAGAACAAAAGATCAACATGGGATAATTTAAGACCAAGAAGGAAGAATACATCCTAAAGTTATAAAATAAATTCCAAATGCTCACAAAAGAGGAAAGTGATTTACAGAAGGCATACAATGGGACAGTGACAATCATCAGAGACAGTGCATAGGAGACTGTAGGAATTCAAGCAAGAAATCCCATGAAGAAAATATCTGTCAAAACACGAGCTGATCAAAAACAGAAGGAAGATGAATATCAAATCTGCTACTGACCAAATAGAGTATAGAGAAATGTGCAAAGTTATATAAAAGAAAATCTGAGAAAATATACAAAGATTCAATATGGGAAGGATTCAAACGGTCATTGAGAATAGCCATAGACTCCAATCTGCATGGAGAAATATAATGATTGGCAAACACCAACTAAATGTGATCAAAGAAGACAATGGAGAACCTATCATTGACTGAGACAGTATAGTAGAAAAGGCAGCAAACTTCTATGAGGAACTATATAAAATGGTATTAATTGAGGAAAACAAGTCCAAGACCAACAAATATAGAAAACATCCTGGCAATACTACCACAAGAAATGGAGAATACAATTTAAGCAGATAAAGTGCAGAAAAGTCTCAGGAGAAGATAACATGAACATCAAACTCTTTGTGAAGAAGTTAACTTTGACCTATCCTATTATTATTTTAGTGTGCTCTTTATTAGTTATTATTATTTTCATTATTACCGTATTACTTCGAATTTAAGCCTCAGTATGATTTTAAAATTGGAAAAAAATAAAAATGATTTTAAAATAGGTATTGAAAAATAAGAAACATTTTTATTTACTTAAATAGGTACTAATATACATAATAAGCAACCTAATTTATTGAGAATCTTCTTCAGATATGCTATCATTTTCGATCTTTTTTTTTATTAAATTGCACCAGGTATCTTTTCCCAAACATGTTCTAATCAATCTTTCATCAATTCTGTTGTCATCCATGCATTCTTTAGTGTTCGAATCTTAGGAAAATTTTCCTTGGGTTCAGTTTTTTGTTTAAAATAATTAAAGGTGGCAATTTGTTTCCATCAGTTGTTATAAACAGTGTTATAGTAATTTGATTTTTCTTATAATTAAAATATGGCCAGATACGACGCAATTCTACACAGCTACTATCAAACAGCAACTGGATTAAATCAGAAAAGTACAAACGGTAGACCACCAAATAAACTGTTATCAATGGTCATAATACTAGGCACATGCATAGAGTGTAAAGCAAAAACCCGAACGTTGGGGAGTGAGAGATGGGAGAAATAAGTTGTTAAAATTTTAGCTTTGAATTTAAGCCGCACCCAAATTTTACATCTTAAAAATTTGAATAAAAAGTTTGGCTTAAATTCGAAGTAATACGGTATTTAACATATTATATTTTAGTTTAAGAGTTAACTCATTTTTCACATTCTCTGTCTCATCAGTTAGAAGTTGTGTGTTATGAACCGGAAATCCATCTCCTGATGAACTCTCACGGCTCTTGATGTCTTCTATTCTAAATAATTTT
Organism: Olivierus martensii; assembly: GCA_000484575.1. NCBI lineage: Eukaryota > Metazoa > Arthropoda > Arachnida > Scorpiones > Buthidae > Olivierus > Olivierus martensii. Next base: position 41,101 of record AYEL01049829.1, on the reverse strand, counting down.
ACCACTGATCCGATGTGAGAATATAAAAATGATCTCTTATTGATGCTTTATTTGGCACATAATTTAATTTGTAAAGAGGATGACATGAATTGATTGCTCTGTAAACTAAGAAATTTGAACTTGTTGTACAACTTATGTAAATGAGAAGGTTGGGACTGTAAAAGTAAGTTGGATAAAAACATGTGCGTCAACTGACACAGCTAGGTTATTCGTATCGAAGTGGAGCTGATTTGTGACTTCTAATTTTCTTGTAAAGATTGACCATGGCTTAAGTTTGTATCAGAGGTGGAGATATTAGAATTAATTAATATTTAAGGTTATATTTATTATTGTTTTGAATATTTGGATTCTTGAATTTTGATTAAACAAGTTTTTTGATAACTTGATTTGTTCTTTATTATTGCTTAAATAAAGCTTTGGTTTACACTTTTGTAAATGTTTTCAGTCAAATAAATTTTATATTTTTTTTATTTATCTTTACTTGTTTGAGAATTTATTCAATTTATTAGTATAAGTTTCTAACATCGTTTTTTGCTATTTAGGTCTAATACTTATTTGGTATTTTAAGCTGTAAGTTTCCGGTTGTTTGTTTTTGTCAGGTAGACTTTAGTTATTGCCAAATTGGTTTGATGTGATATATTTATTGCAGGAAATAGTAAAAGACCTGAGCTCAGGCCGGACTCTGGATTTGCAGAGTCATTAAAACCATTAGGTTGAAATTAGTTTATTATTATTGGTAATTTTGAATATAGAACTTTGCAACATCTTTAAAACATCAAAACGGTTCCAATACTACTAAAACAACAGCACTTACCACAGTTGAAATTTATCTTAAACTTTCTTACTACTTTAGTATCTATTGGCTAATGTTTTCAGTATTCAATATCACCATCAGGCCAGGTGTTCTAAAACTGATCAGTTTTAGAACACCTGACCTGATGATTTATTAAAGAGAAAAAACAGTTAGTTAAAAAATGTATCAAACCAGTTCTAATACTACTACATTTTTTACACACAAATTAATCATCATAAAATATCCACTATAAGCAACATCCAAACAAAGACTTCAAATCCTGTAGAAAGATATGAATTACGAAAAGCATTATGAGTAATTTGTTTTCCTGCCAACATTTTCTTTATTAATAATATATTTAAGAAAAACATAAATACCGATGCTTATCAAATTATAAACACAATTCATAGTTAAGGTTTGTTCGTAACTTTGTAACTCAGGTTATTTAATACTGCTGTTATTTTGCATTCAAAAATACCAAAGTAACTTTATACATTATATTTTATAACAGGACTAATTAGAAGTTTTTTATTTCAGAAATTTGAATGAAAAGTTCTGAATATAAAGCTAATTTTTTTTTTGTGTAATTGCCACCATCTTAAAATATTACCTTAATATGTTAACTAACTATGCAATTTTACATAATATTGGTTGCTAGAGCATTTATTATCATATTGTTTAAAATTATTGAAGAATTATTGAAATATTGTGAAATTTGAAATTGAAATTTCATGTTTGTAATTATGAATGTTCAAAAGTAGAATGTGTATAACTAGAAGAGTGCCTGAATTTATTTAAATCCATATTTTGTAATTAAATCGTATACAATATTAATTAATAAATTAAGCAATATATTTCTAGACACATTTTATAATAATTATGTGCAAAATAAATGTTTTCATTTTTCATGGGGAAAACTTGTAGCAACAAGTCACATGGCTATAACAGCTGATCTGTAACAAACAAAATTATATTGCTAACATAGAAATAAGAAAAATTCTTTTGGACATATATATAAAAACAAATTCCAATGTACTGAATCTGAAAACATGCATCTCAGTTTATAGTGATTAATTGTTGGCCTTGGTGCTCTAATAATTATCCCGTTGATGTCCACAAGATTTTTTAAAATAAACCCAATTACATAAAGTTCAATATCATTCAAGCACAAATCAGCAGTCAAGAAAAAACAAGAACTTTTATTAACAGAAAGTAAAAACGTTTTCGGTATACCTCTTATACCATCATCAGTTACAAGACATTAGAATAACATAATTTTAAAAAAGGTTCTAGAATAGAACTTCTTTACATATTTCAAAAATTAACAAAGCCGAAGAACGGTTCGGGAGAAAACATAAAATAAAATATAATGACTATTTAAAAATATTACATAACAACTTATAATAAATAAAACTAAGTTATTAAGCAAAACAAAAAACAAAATATTTCTAGTATACAGTAACCGGACCGCTACATACAAAATGCAGGTTTGGCAGACCATTATTAGTAAACAGAGGGATGTAAAACACTCTCATAAATCGGATGCTTAAAATCATCTATTATATTTATGGATCTCATACCTCCAGGCCTTGGATAATCCTTCTGCCTGCTGGGAGTTAATAACAGGCTCCTCTTCACTAGCTTTTAGGATTTCAATTTTCTCCAACATAAAAAGATCTCTATTGTCTTGCACTTTTTTTAACAATTTTGGCATCATCCCATAAAATCTTAATATCCTTCTCGAGGGCTCTTTGGGCTAAAGCTGTTGCAGGGTTCCCTGTCTGTATGTTGCCCTTATGTTCATTTAGCCTGTCTCTAAAATTTCTTCTTGTGGTGCCTACACACACTTCTTTTCTATGGTCTTGAATGTTATCAATCGGGATCCTATAAACACCTGAGTCAAAATCACTTTTCCTTTTTCTTTTATCATTTCTCAATAAGCTAAAAATTGTGGGTGGCCTTCTGTATGAGCACTTCTTGTTATTTTTCTTAAGGGCTTTCGTTAACATCCTATATTCATGGGTCTTATAGGGTAGAGTTATCCTATCCAAGTGGCCTGATGGGCTAAGTGGCCTCTCGTCCGACTGGGCTTATCTTACATTACAAGGGTCTTCTCCTAATTTATCTTTCTGCTCAATGTACAATTTATGCATAAATTTACGATTGTATCCATGTTTGACCCCGTATTGATAAATCCTGTTAAGTTCCGTATTCAAATAATTATCATTGCTACAATGAGTCAGGGCACGTCTAAAATAAGCTCAGAAAGATGCCTTCTTATAGGTCCATGGATCATATGACCATCTGGGTATCAACACCGGTGTATTTGAAGGCTTAACAAAAACTGTAGTTTCTAGGTACCCTGTATCAGCTATAATTTTTATATCTAAATAATCGACGACTTTGTTATGTTCAGTTGTAAGTTTTAGCTTTAAACCATACCTGCGGCTTAGGAAAGTACTCAATTACAAGATTACTTAAACTCTGTCTCTCCCACATTATAAAAATGTCGTCAACATATCTTGAGTAAATACGCATTTCATTTCTAATATCTAGATGTAGCTGGCTCTCAACTTCCCGGACAACAATTTCCGCTAAGACCCCCGCAATTGGGCTGCCGATCGGAACTCCTTGTGTTTGCTGATAAAATATGCCTTCAAATTCAAAGTACGAATCGTGGCATATCGGGTGCGTCAAATCTCTAAGTACCGCGGGGTTTCCTTCATCTTCTTGGGTGTAATTCAAGAGGAACCTATAAAACAGTACACAGGTGGCATTAAGGTTCAACGAAGGGTATAGAGATTCAAAGTCTAAAATAGACATAACTTCAGTGCCTTTACTTTCTATAGATCTTAGTCGCTCTAAAAACTCTTTGGACGATTTAATGGAATATTGATAATTATTTAGTTTCTCATTACATCAATTAGCTAAACTTTTTTCTAGATAATACGTAGGAGAGCGCCTCTTTTCCACGATCGGTCTAGCAGATATTTATTTAGTTTCTCATTACACCAATTAGCTAAACTTTTTTCTAGATAATACGTAGGAGAGCACCTCTTTTCCACGATCGGTCTAGCAGATACAGGATTTTTGTGCGTTTTTACGTAGGCCAAAACTCTCGGACAAGCTGGGTTAAATATTTTCCTTTTATCAAGAAATGAAGGGAGGTTAGGTCTTTTAAGTAATCTAGCGACCTTGTTGGCTATCTTTGAAGTTGGGTCACCAATTAACACTTCTGCTCCTGAAGCTTGAATAAAATCAACTATAAAGCTATCATACGTATTTCTCTTCAACATAACCAGTTTTTTAGATTTATCGTCCCGAGTTTTAATGTTATTATCTACCAGCCAATTTAAAACTCGTCTAATACTAGCATAATTCATGTCAGCCATATACTGGAAGGATTTCTTAAAGCCAACCTGCCTTTTGTTTATGTTCTGCAACAAAAGCCCACCTAAAATTCTCAGCTTCTAAATCATCTAGCAGTTCTACTACTATCTCTAGGGCCGGAAGGTCTTGTACAAGGTCAGCTCGTTCGGTGATAGCACATGCGGGGCCTATCTGGATAACTTCCTTAACAAACCTAAACCTAATTAATATGCAGAAAATTAATATTGTGAAATCTTGCTTAATTTTCATCAAAACTTTTTGAAATTTTTACGATTTATTATGCTTTTTATTGTCATTCTAAAGATGTAAAAATTTGTTTTGAATTTTATTTTTTTCACAACTTTTCATTCATTATATGAAATCAGAGAAAACATGAATTTTTTGTTTGAAATCTTAGCCATCCAATGAAATATTTGTTATTTTTTGATAATGGCAAGCCTTATGAATAAACTCTTAATGAATAAAATCAGATATTTTAAAAAATTATGGATGATAAATGAAGTATTATGCAAATTTTCATTAATTAAGTTGTCATATAATTAATTGAAAATTGTTATAAATTTATTAAAATATTGTAAATTTTTTTAATAAAATATATTTATTGCTATGTTCTTCCTTCATTTCAATAATTTTTAATTTTTTATAAATTTTCAAATTTATAACCAAAAGCACAACATATATGAAAATCATCCATTCTTGTACGTAAACAACTATAATATTTTCCACTTTACTATAATTGGCCTGGAAATACTTTTTTTGACACACTATACCCAATATCACATGTAATGCAGTAAAGTAGGCACAAGATTTCCCATGGAATGACTGGCCAGCATAAAAGAATAAAACTGCCACACCCCTTTTTATAGCCTGAGGTTGTTTACATTAGGATTTTCTCATATTTCACTTAATTATCGGTAAAAATAAAGCAATAAATGAACAAATAAGTAACAATATTGTTTATTTTAACAGAATTAACAAAAATTTTTGTATTATTGGCAAAATTTTTTCAATTTTATGAATTTTATAGTTTATCATACTAAAATTTCATGTTTTATTTAAAATTTCAAAAATAAATTTATTTCTTACCAAAACAAAATAAGATTATAATATAATAGAATAGAAAGCAGAATTGATAAGATTCAATGAAAAATAACCCAAATTCTACTAATATAATCCATTCACATTTTCTATCTTCAAAATGTAATTTAAAAACAAATTTCAGCAATTGAAAAATTTAGGATTCATCATCAGAGGCAACATTTACACCCAATAAATGCAAAAAAAAATCACTCTGTTAAAGCTGCACTGAATAAATCAGGATTGAATTTTTTTTAATTGTTTTTTTATTGTTTTTGTTCCACTTCCATGGTGTGTATATACATCAATAAACCTTAACATGTTAAACTTATATTCAAAAATCAATTTCCACTTAGCAGCTTGGAAATTCAAAATCAAATGGCAAGAAATAGGTTAACTAGGTAATAATTATCATAAATTGCTATATTAAAGAATTTATTATTATTTATATTAATTAACTTTCTCACTGCATTCAGTTTTGAAATCTACAGCATCTGTATGCCAGCAATCATTTGCAATTGAGCCTAGTTTATATTCATATATTTATAAAAAATTCATGTCTGTTATATTTTTATCAAAAAATTCAGAAATATTTTGGATTTGTTTATTTTATATATATATCTCTGATTGTGGAGTTATGTTTCTTATATTTGCTAATATTGAAAAGTATTAAGTTGAGTATATTTGGTCAAAGTTTACATAATTTCCATTTGCAATTATTTTGCCATTGAACAAAATAATTAATAGTCTTAGATAATCATATATCTTCTGAAGAAAATAAATGATGCATGATGAAATTTGGGTAATAACTAGAACTACAATGATTTATAAAAATAAATATTACAAAATTTTCTAAACTGAATTATTATAGAATAATTTCTAAAAAAAAATTCTATAAAATTTGAAAAACTAAAAATGGCTTTTCTCGTACAAAAACAGCTAAAATCTTAGGTAATTTGCTTTAATTGATTCATCAAGTAATTATTTAGCCAATATATATCTCAGACCTAAGTAGTTGGGTAAAAAATTTTCCAGGAAATGATTTGCATGTCACTCCTATTTAAAATATTGGATAATTGTTTGTTATGTTTTCAATAATTTTGAATAAACATCAATAAATAAAAATAAATAATTAAGAAATAATAATATCTATTTTAATTTTATTAAGGCATACTTCCCATTTTTATTCTTTTTTTTTTTTCAATTTTAAATATTTTGTTTTGTCATATGAAAAATTCATTTTAACTTGCAATTTCAGTAAAATTAATTTATCTCAATGTATAATTGAATATAATTGAAATAATAAAAACAAATTGATCAACAAAAGCAAATTAAATAGTAATGCATACCAGAGTAGTCAAAAATTTTCAATCTTCTCAAAAGAACTTTCATTAAAAATTCAAAAATGTCTAAAAATATTTAGGAACCATTCTTATATTATTTATCAGACTTTTATATAAATAAAAAATATAAATACAGAAATTTGCAAAATCATCAGCAGAACAATTCTGATTACAATATTTATTTTGCGATGTCAAAATTAAATGCACTCATGTTTGTGAGATATAAACACAACACACATCTCATATCCATGCCATGAAACAGGGAAAATTATATTAAAAAAATCAAAATATAAGAATACAATTCTTTTATACAAGCCAATCTGATATATAGATTAATGGCACATATAAATGAAAATACAAGAAATCAATGAAATTACAGAAAAATATTTTAAAATTAGCATAATAAATTGTGAATGTGGTGGAAAATGAAAAAGTCTTTAAATAAAAATAAAGATTCAAAACATGAGGCCAAAAACAGATGAAAATCATTTCAATTCAATAGCATCTTCATATGCCATCGACATGTGATCTGCAGCATATCATGACATTTAAAGCACATTGGCACTGAAAGGGTTGCTTTTGGGATGCTTTAACATTAATAGATAAAATGGCAATGACTTCCTGGTCACACAAACTGATTGGAAAAAGAAAATGAAATCAGTTTACAGATTTTTATTTAATAGAATTTCCAAGTTTCCAATTACCTTCATAAATTGAGAAATACATATTTTTAACACCCTCATTCCATGATTATTTTGAATTTTGTTCATTACAAAATTCATAGAAAAATTTTTAACTGAATTTATTGCTTAATAAGTCACAAATTTTGTTTTTGATTTTACTTATTTTTTAATTACTGAATATATTTTAATAGTCATTTTATATTGTGCAATATATGCAAATTTATTTTTATATGATAGTTGGTAGTTGAAGAAGAAGAGCGTTTAACAAGAATTTTAAGAATGCAAAGGCAACATAGAGAGGAATTATTGCATGAAATGTCAAATTCTCCAAAAGAACAGCGAAAATGGAATCAACAACCTCCTTTGCAAAGAGAACAATTACAGTCGTCTGATGAAAAAAATCATTTGTCTCCAAAACTGAGTTCTCAGGAAAGAGGTTTGTTGATTTTATGATAATAAATAAATTAAATTGTATTTTATATTTTCAATAAACTTACAATTGTTTTTTAAAGGAGAATCTCGAATGAATGTCCATAATTCATCAGAAAATGGTTTCTTGCCAGATAAATTGCAGAAAAATGATCAAACTATTATTAATAGTGAACTCTCTCAATTAGAGAATAAAATGAATTCAAATAAACAAGAAAGAACAGTATTTGCAACAGCAAAAAGCCCTGTTACAATTGAACAAATTCCAACAACAGAAATGTTGAAAACTTGTTTTCAGTCATATGAAGATAGAATAATTCGTCCAAATCATAACATTGAAATGATTAAATCTGTTAACAGTATTTCAGGTTCATATTTAACAAGTGTTTCTAATACAACTCCTGTTCGTAAAATATCTGTTAAAAGATCAAACACTCATTCACCATCATCTCCTGCCACAGGAAGACGACCAAGAACGCCACGTGCACAGTGGAAAAATAGAGTGAGTTCATCAAGAGGAAATTCTCCTCAGGATACAGAATGTAGAAGAACTCTTCATACACGGCATAATAGTGAAAGTGATACTTCAGAAGAATGTGGTTGGTCATATAAAGCATCTGGAATTCAATCTCCTTTAAGAAGAAAACAGTTATCAGAAAAAAGTTCTAGACATTCCAATTGTACATCTCTTAGACATTCATATAGTCAGACTCCTATTAATTCTGATCCCACTAGATCTAAAGCTTCATCTTCAATAAATAGTAATGTTTGTAATGAGAACAGAAAAAATGTTAATAGGATTTTACAGAGTGGTTCTCTTATTCCTTCACCTTGTAATTCTCCTATTATAGGTTCACGAGCCAATAGAAGCCCTATTAAAAAAAGTATATCAGATAATGTTATTTGTGTCACTCAACAACAGGAAAAAATTAATGCTCAAAAATTGAAGAAAATGGAAAAGGCTGTAATAAAAATACAGTCAACATGGCGAGGTTATCATGCACGCCACTATAATCCTGCAGTGTTTGGTGTTCGTCAAGAGATTCGGTTACGAAGAATGGAAGATAGTATTCAGTTCCTTCATAATATAGTTTTAAGGTAATAAATTATTCAATTTTACATATTAATTGTATTATCATTTGAAATGAACTAAATATAATAAAATGCCATTTATCTGAACTGACGGTTTTAAAAATTATAAAAGAATCATTTTAAAATATAATTAATAATGAAATAAACAATTTATCTGTCACAAACATAGACATGCATATAATTGACTAACAGCACTAATTTAACATATAAATCATTGATAAATTTTTTATTGCATATCACTTAGTATAGATTAATTTCATTATAGTTGAGCATAAGTTGAAAAGATAGCAAGAAAACAGTTCTAGCATTGCAGCTATCTAGTAAACTATTGTGCATTCCTAACAAAATTATCCATAAGAAGTTCTGTTTTATGCACAAAAAACATTATTCTCACTGGAATCATAAAAAGATATTCAGTGCAAGAAAATGCAAGTGACTCTCTAATCCTCTGTAGAAAAGGACTTAGAAATAAAATGCTTTCGGTGAGAAGGACTATGAAATAAAATGCTTTTGGTGTGCCAATGGCTTTCTGTAGTTAAGCCTAATGATATTCAGAAATTTATAAATTATCATATTGCGCTTATTTTTCATCAAAGAAATCTGAAATTTTTACTGTTTATCCAGTTTATATGTTTTTTTCCCCCTCAATACAATTATTTTTTATTTATTTATTTAAAGAATATTCATTGCATATATTATACCAAATTTTATACTATTTTTTGTGATTTTTTTTAGGCATCCACTCAAATTATTATGTCTATCTGGTAGCTATGTCCATCCTGAATAAAACAAGCTATGAATGATGTATTTCTGTTGATATTTCAATGAAAAATCATTTATTTAGAAAATTAGTAAAACATCTTGTTTTCTTAAATCTACTGAACAAAGCAGATTACGCAGTTGGTCATACATTAAAAATTGTTTACAGTTTAAACGAGTTTGATTGTAATATAATAGTTTCGTTGAAGATGGTTAATGTAATAACCGAAAGTACTACGAATAAAATGTTTTTAATGTATGACCAACTGTGTAATGTGTTTTGTTCAGTAGTTTTAAGTATATAGGATAAACACAGTATTAAAGAAAGATATCATCCATGTTTTCATAATTATAAACTAACAAGTTCTACTGCTTCTAGGAATACAAGGATTCACAAGCACTTTAAGCATTATTAGTATATGTACTATATATCTAATAATAAAATAGTATATTTTTCCTGCTTAAAGTGCTTGTGATTCCTTGCATCCATGTTTTCTTAGCAAAATTGTTGTTGTATATTCTTTTATATAAAAAAATGCTTAAATTTATATCAGATATCATTTTTAAGCAATTATTTACATTAAGTTATATGTTTACTCAACATTTCAATAGTTTTTTGCTTTATTTTGCAATAATATTTGACATTTTCTAAGAAAAAATTTTTAAAGTAAGAACAACTCTCCTCCCACAATAACAGCTATTATATTAGCTTTTTACCCTTATTGGTTCAGAATATACTTTTTTGCTAATAAGAGACAATATTGAGCTTAGTAGATGGAACAGAAATTTTCTGGGAAGGAATTGGCAGGAGTTCTAAATGAAGCATGCTATGCCCATTTAAAACTTAAAAAAAAATAATAAATGTAACCTACAATATACAGTAATTAAATTTTGAAAAGATTTTTTAGATTAGTGCAAAATAATTTTTAAAATGACTAACTATCTGTTCCATGCCTTTGTCGTGTATATTGGAATCATGTAGTTGGTTATTTTAAAACACTAGTCATGCTTTGCGGGTTATGCACGACAAAGGCACTCAAGGGGTTTTTTAATTCAATAAACAGATAAGAAGTCCCTTTCTTGGCCAGCCAATAGTTATCTCATTCCCATCAATCCTTTCATACCTTGGTACATAAGCAACTTGAACTTTGATCATGGTAATCAGTTCCACAACAAAATGATGGAATTCTCAAACTAACTTAATGACTTCATGAGCTATTAAGTTGTTTTAATGCATTTGACAAGCTGATAAAATATAAATATATTAATCAATGAAAACATTAGTACTTATAACACTGAAAAATTACACTTATAACAATGAAAAAATTACCATTTATAAGTGCTAATTTTTAAAATAAAACATACAATTTATGAAATGTGAATTTAATAAAACACATAATTTATGAAATATAACTTAAAAACAAACTTCATATAATGTTTTCAGGTACCAAACCTTTACCACCCAAACATTTTGCAACATCCACTATATTCTTGACTTCTGGGAGTTAGGCAAATTCATTCTCATACTTTTTCCACAGCTTAGACCAACAGGCATTCAGAATTGATTGCTTACTTTATCAAGCGAGTCTTTAATGATGTTTGAATTGTCATAATGAGTAATATGCGAAAGAAGGTTGAACACGCATAAACCAAAAGGCAATATTGAACTGTTTCCAGCAGGTTGTAACTGTCAGACTTGGGTCATTTTTCAATAGCTTCCAGTATCCTGTTAAATGTGTGATGTGTATAGTATTACTCGAATGTTTCCATAATTTTTTGGTCCATCATTTGTATGAGTGAAGTAGTATTTAGAGGCAGAAATAAAACTTTAACATAGTTCTGGTGTCCTGAAGCATTATCCAAGATTAGCTGCATGTTGAAGATCAAGTTATCATGGATGGATACTGATCAACATCATGAATGAAGCATTATTCAACCAGTCCATTGTCAATGTGGCTGTAGCCACTCTTTCTTGTTTGTATACTAAAACGCTGGAAGATGACATTTGTTTGTACTCTTTTAAGGCACATGGTTCAGTGAGCAATACACTAGCATTGGTTTCATTATACAGTCACCTGATGCATTAGCACACAAAAGCAGGGTAACATGATCGTTTTTGACCTCGAATCTTTGTGCAGAGCATTCAGCTTTGGAGATGTAAGTCACACTAGGTGCCTTTCCAATAGAAACCTATTTTTTCTGCATTGAATACCTATTCAGGCAGATATCCTTTATCTTCAGTTATTTTTTTTTAATTGTTCTGGATAAATCTTTGCAGCAGTATGATTAGCTGAGGATGTTTCTCAACTATCTTTGCATTATGAGGGTTATGATGATAATGGAATAGAATAAGCATGCAAATCATCCCTTACTAGCTTTAAATTTAGACTGACCAGAACTCATATTTTCTCAGTGCTTTATGACATATCACTGAACTACTCAAGGAACTCTCTTTTGTGTTTGGTCCTTGATCCAAATATTAAGTGCCTTTTCTATTCTTTCCATAATGGGATTACGGGCATATAGTAGCTGTTCCATTAGCAACACTAGCTTTAATCCATTGAGATCTGCAATAGTCAGTTTCCACCTGAGGCTGTTGACTGGCAATTAATGGTAACTATTCCTAATTTATATACATAAAATTTAAATTTTTCATCAAAAACTTTGAAATTTTTATGATTTATTACATTTTTCATTCTGATTCTAAGGTCAAGTATCATGCTATACAATCACTTACCAATTTTGTCACCCATGATTTCAAACCGACACAACATCAGTTTGAAAATCTCTTATCACACAAAACAAGTTTTCAGAACCAATGTTGGAACAATATCGTGAACAGAATAAACAAACATGGCCACCACATCTCACTAAAACTGTAATTTTGTTGTTGGCTGTAGAAGAACTAAAAAGTACAAGCAAAGAGAAAGAAATATGTTAAAAAATGGATTAAGAATAGAGGTGCCCTCAGATGGAGTTTCAAATCTCATATTAAGATAAAAGCAGATGATGCACTACCATGTATTTTCATTTCTTTGTAAGTCATGTTATATTTGAGCTTAATGTTTGATTGATTATCGTGTGACAAATTGTTTAAAATTCGGATAGTAACCAAAATAAAAATCATGTCGCTTCATTGTCATATAGCAGTCATAAGTAATAATTGCATTATACGATTTTCACTTGATTCTTGAATCAAGTGAAAATTGTGTAATGCATCCAATTCACATACATTAAAATCATGTAGAAATTGCATTGTGTGATACCAGCCTGACAATATGAAAAATTTTGTTGTTTTATTTTTTGTCTTTTTGTTCCATATATGATATTGACAAAAACATGATTTTTTTTACATGAAATCTTATTAAATAAGATGATCATCATCCAATGAAATTATTGGTAATTTTGGATAGCTGCTGCTGCTATGAATAAAATAAGCCATGAGGGAAGAAAATTTGTCCATATTTTCAAAAACATCTATAAAAAATAAAATATTATGCAGATTTTGTTTAACAAAAATTAATGAAGTTATATCATCTAATTATTTTGAAAATATCATAAATTTATTAAAATATTGTGATTTTTATTGATGATTTATATTTATTGATATGTTTTTAATTCATTTCAAAATAACTTTTTATTTTAATTTTTTATAAATTTTCAAATTTAGATAAAAACACTCAACATATACGAAAATCATTTCTTCTCATGCAAAAACAGCTATAATATTCTTTACTCTAATTGGCCTCAAGATATTTTATTGCTGCACTGCACCTAATATTGCTTGTTGCACCATATAGTAGACTTGACTGGAATTTTTCAGGAAATGAGTGGTTGCTATAAAATGATGATTGATGCACACACTGGAGAAAAGATGCACTACCTTCTACACCTTAGTAGGTGCACCTTTTCTCCAGTGTGTACTTCTTGTTAATGTCCGGCACCATATAGTAGACTTGACTGGAATTTTTCAGGAAATGAGTGGTTGCTATAAAATGATAATTGATGCACACACTGGAGAAAAGATGCACTACCTTCTATACCTTAGTAGGTGCACCTTTTCTCCAGTGTGTACTTCTTGTTAATGTCAGAGAGGCTTTATAGTTTATTATTTATATCTGTTTTTAACTTTATATTGTTATTATCCAGTCTTAGATAAGTACTATATTATATTAACATTTATGTATTTCAAACTTAACCCTTATACCTCGAGTTTCATACAACTTGACTGGCTGTTAACCTGCTTGTACTTCATTTGTCAATTACATATTTGACAGGGTCTAATTTCCTTATTTTTATTTTTATTGAGAAATAATTTTTAAAATATCAATTTTTATCATGTTCATTCTTTTATCATAATAACCAAAATTTTGTTAAAATGTGGATTTTTAAATAATTCTTTCATTCCAATTTAATCGGAATTGTCTAATACAAGTGTCATCTTTGGACTGCAAAAAATTCAAGAACATATCCCAAATTTATCCAAATTGTTGTATCATGTTCCACATCTCCTTCTTAGTTTATATTTATTTTATTTTCAGATACCTTGATCCAATAAATTATAATTTAGGAAAGTTTGGCCCCTTGTAAATAATGATTTGTGTTTTTTCACACACAAAATTTGATAAATTAATTTTATTTAAAAATTTATAAATTTTAATTTATCAGAGAAACAAAGCAACTAATTCCATGCTTGACAGTCGACACAGAAGTCGGTGTTTTAGCTGATTATGACGTCACCTGATCCTTTGTTTACATTAGTTATATTTTAAAATATAACAAAAAAGTTTATATAATAAAGTAATTTTTGTGTTATCTCTAGTTGAAACAAATAATTTGTATTAAACAAACAGTCTTCAATACTTATTTAAGCGAAAAACTATACTTTAATAACTATCAAAGATCTTTAGGCTTAATAAAGCCATCATCAGTAACAACATTTTTAAATAAAATGAATTGGAACAAATTAAATAATCTTCAAATACCAGTTGAACCAATTACCACCATTTCTGTTTGTTTAATAGTAATTCTAGTAAAAGCGAAAGTATAATAAATCTATTTTGTTAAATAATTTGTAGACAGTTGTGTATGATTATTGACAAAAAGTGTCCAACAAGGTCAACTACATGACCTTAGGCTATGGGCTAGTTTCATCATGTTGGTTGCCTGCAGCACATGTGAACAGCTGCTGCCAAAGAGGAGGTACTTGCCCATTTGGAAGAACATCCATCTACTAACACACACATGGCATATCGCATCAAGCAGGGATGTCACAATCCACAGTGTGGCACATCCTGCATGATAATCAGTTTCACCGTTATCATTAACAGCAGGTGCAACCACTGAATGATCCCAATTTCCCTCAATAGGTTCAGTTTTGCCAACAAATATTGCATTTTATTCAGAATGATCTGTATTTTTTGAGATAATTTTTTTCAATTATCAGGATCAAAGTTCATATAGCACTGACAGCAAGTATTAAAGGAACTTTAGTGTGGTAAAACGTTTTTGGACCCAACACCGGTCCCTTATCAATATATGTTTCTTACAGAGATAACATTCTTAAACGAACAATATTTTAGAACACATATTGCGTCCTAAAATATTGACCCAAACGTTTTTGGACCCAACGTTTTTAAACGTTTTTGGACCCAACACCAGTCCCTTATCAGTACATGTTTCTTACAGAGATAACATTCTTAAACGAACAATATTTTAGAACACATATTGCGTTCTAAAATATTGACCCAAACGTTTTTGGACCCAACACCAGTCCCTTATCAGTACATGTTTCTTACAGAGATAACATTCTTAAACGAACAATATTTTAGAACACAATATGTGTTCTAAAGTTTGTAAAGTTTCTAAAGTATATGTGTCTTTTACCACACTAAAGTTCCTTTAATACTTGCTGTCAGTGCTATATGAACTTTGATCGTGAGTTAAAGCAAGCGGTTTTTTCATATTTAGTATTCAATTATCAGACAATCGTGTTTGGGCAACGCAAAACCCTACCACTGTTTTCGAACATCCATCAAGAAGCATTTGCTGTGAACTGTCTAAGTCATTTATAATGTAATTCTTATATTGCTTAATGTATTTCAGCTTATTGCGCAGGTTTTTTTGGCCCCAATTAATACACTATAGATGAGTGTATTTGTATCTCTCACCTTACACCCGTATCTTCCATTTTCTCTCAAATACACAGTGTTTTTGGTCCTTATATTTCTTCATCCCTCAATAGATTCATCCTAGTGATCACCAGATAAGTTATCTTAGTCTTTCTCTGCATTTCTCATTGCTAATTTCCATAACCTTCCCCCTCAGTCTTTCATCACAACAATCATGTCAGTTGTATTCCTTTGATGAGAGATCAAAGGCTGGGAGAGCTGAGAGAGAGTCTCAGCTCTCCCAGTTTGATGGATGGCCTTGTGTCAAAATAAAGTGTTTGAGACAAACAAATCTCTTTCAGCACAACCATCCAATAGTCATTCCTAGTTTGTCATTCATTCTAGGATCAGCATATTTCCCAATCAATCCTTCCACTTCGTCTCTCTCTACACCAATTTTGCTATTCAAATCTCCTGTCACAATCACTCGCTTAATGCCACAACTTTCACTTGTCACATCAGAATTTATCTTTTTCATTCTCACTTTTTCCATCTGCAGTAGCATATATCACTATCAGATATGCTGTACTTCCAGTTTCATTATTCTGCCATTTCACACTTGTATTCTATACATTATTTATTCATTCATTAGCATATCCATATCACTTCTCACTCACTCATTATCATTTACTTTAGACCGTATTCCCATATTTCCATTATTTATATGTTCAAATGCACTCTCCTATGAAGATTTCTCTTACACAGAGCACATCCAGCATATATTTGCAGATTTCGTTCCCAAGCTCTTGTTCATTTCATTTCATTTGTGTATTCATATTTTACACAATCTCCATTCATATTTCCATTTCTATTCTCATTGTTCTATATCCAGCCCCGGTGTAAATCTATGTTTGAAAGTTCAGCTTTCTTTTCTTTTTTGAAAATCAGGATAGTAGTTTCATCATGTTGGTGATCAGCCAGCAATGGTATAGTCTGGTGGAGAAGCTGCTCCTGGAAGGATCCTAGACAACTCAGGAACCACTTCATCAGACTCCTAACTGCTGGTCATTATAGCAAAGTTGAACTATCAGTAACCCAGAAAAATGACTGGATCATGCAATTCCTCTTGACACCTAAAGACATAGGCCCAAAGGGAATATTTGAGAATATAAAAAAAAAATAAAAATTCTAAGATTGTAATTTTATGTTCTAATAAACTAGTAGAAAATAAACAAATATCAGTATTCAAATTTCTATTTAGAGAGTTGAATTAAATGATTAATCAACTTTTGACAATATATTAAATAATTAACACAAAAAATTTAATATATAATCTGGCTTATAATCTTTCAATTGATGATTTTCAACGAAACTTCATATTCAGATCATACAAAGATTTTTTTATTATTAAATAAAACAAATTTTTAGTAGTTTCTTTATGATATTCATATTTTAATTCCTGATGTGAAATTAAAATAAAGATAAAAAGCATTGATCAGGAGAGAAAAATAAAATTTTATTACATAAATGTTTTTGGCCTACTTATGAGATCTTCAGCTGTACTATTGACACAGAAAAACTACAACAGTATGATGATATTGCAGTTGTTCATCATTTGATCTTACAATAAATAAACAAGCTACATATGATGAAGAAATTAAAGATAACTATATGAATAGAATTTTTGATGTAAAATTAAGATAAATACAGATTTTTAGGAGTGCTACTAGGATATCACAAAGTATATGATAGAAGTTTATATATTACAAAAAAAATATAAAATAAAATACAAAAAAAATATAATAATAATAACAATAATAATAATAATAATAGGTTTATAATAGTAATACAAGACCAGGTAATAAATACAAAAAACTACAGAAAATACATACTAAAAGACAGCACATTAACAAACGACACATGTAGGAAATGCTACATTGCACCCAAAATGATTCAACACATTATGTCTAGTTGCAAGCTGCTTGCACAAACAGATTACCTGCATAGACACAACCAAGTAGCAAACATAATACATCAAAAGCTTGCAATCAAACACAAATTAATAAACACACTTACACCATACTACAAATACATACCAGACACAATCCTAGAAAACTTGACACTTCTATCTGGTGCAGGCTTTGAGAAAATGAACAATGAAATTATAATATTTCTCCATATACAATATCTAAACCAATACATGACCCCATTTTGAAAACTTGTTTTGAAATCTGAGATTTAGTTGTTTTTGGAATGAATCTTTAATACAACAGAATTACTGATTCATGTTTTAATCATCATTCTATGGAAGACTTATCTTTAATTTTTTAATGTGTGATTTTTTCCAAAAGATGAAATTAAAATATTGAAATTGAAGATTTGCTTTTTTTCCTGTACAGGAATACCTCGATTATCGCGGTTTCGATTACTTCAAAACTTCACTACTGAATACATGCCCGCATAGTAAGAAAGTTTCTCAGCACTGACACAGACAGTTAGTTAACACACAATTAAATATTACAAGTAGCTATGTCTTGACTCCTGTACTAAAACATAATAACAGTAAAAAATAAAATAAAATAAACATATATAAAATAATAAGCACTGAATTTCAAGGGGGGAAAAAAATAGTTTATTAGCATTTTTGGAGTACTTTTGACTTAAAAAAAGTCATCATTAACACTTAAAAGAACAGAATACAGAACGTTTTGGAACATAAAGTGTAGAATACTTTACAAATTTAAATATTTAAAGAAGGAATGAATTAACTACAGTTATTAAATTTATGTAAATATTAAATATGAACATTAATGTTAAATAAGATATAAAAACGTCAATTGCAACAAATAAAATTGGTGGTAAATGTGGATTTGTTATGTATCAAAATTATATAAGCCATTGAGGCAGTATGTTAATGAGTGGATTGTCATTTATAACAGAATTTCTTTTTGTATTGTTCAATGATAAAGGCCTCGGCCATTTTAATATCCTTTGCTTTATTCACTGTTCTGATGATTCATGCCTGAGTCCATTCAATACTGACGTCATACTGGTAGAAGTGCTTGACTAGTGCTGTGTTAAAAGCCGCCTTTTCTATGATGATTTTCTGTTCCCTGAATGGGGTGTCTTGGGATCTTACCATACTTCCAACATATATTTCATACCTATCCAAATCATTGTTATAGATAGGAATGATGTATACAGTAGCTCATTGGAGTGGTGGTATTGGCAGTGTAATGTTTCTTAAAGTATGGAAAGTAAACCATATAGTAAAATTTGGTAAAAATAAAATAATCATATATAATACTAATAATAATATACATAATAAAAATACATAAAAAGTAAAGTATTGAGATACTAAAACTTTGATTCAATGCATGTCTTCTCAGCAAGTGTCTGTTGTGAGATGAGATATACTGAATTATCCATCGATATCATGACCAGGTATGAAGCACTTGATTTATAAAATTTCTTTTTGCTTTTTTGCAAAATTCAGTTTAATATTTACAATGTTTTCCATAATTTAAGAAGTACATATCCTATTACTAAATATTCATCTAATCTATTTTAATGTTAATGTTAATATTTGCAATGTTTTAGTCATATATATTGTTAAAAAGTGTATATAAATCCTAATGTACTGAAAATAGCAGAAATATAAAACATTTTAATTAATGCAGTACGTGGGTATGCACAAATGTGATCTAGTAGCCTAACAAGTACCTAATAATGGTGCATTTATGGATAATGTAGTATATCTTATCTCACCTGTTGAGAAAACATATACTGAATTGATTTTCAGTTTCCTAACATTATAATTTTTGTATTTTTATTGCTTATATTATTATTAGTATTATATATACATATTTTATTTTGCCTTTTTTTCATAGTATATAAACGCTTCTGTCTTAATTTTGTGATACTCTAGTAGCACTCTTGTGAAGACCGGCCAACTGCCCGGAACTTCACTTTGAGTCCGACCCCTCGCCCCCTCCTTAGAATTCTCTTTAGGAACAGTTCTGATGGAAATTTCAATCATCAATTCAGTCTGGGCTACCCAGTCCAGAAAAAATAGAGAGCATTAATCACTGACTCCATAAATTGTAAAGAGATTAAATTTATTTGACTTACTGAATTACAAAAAACATTAAATTCCCATCCGTAGTAATCTTAACACAATCAAAATACAAACTTCAAAGGACAAACATGCAACACGTCCAACAGTTCACAGTAACAGGGAGTAATACAGATGGCAATATGAAGAACACTATTGTAGAAGAAACGGAAAATACAAACTTCAAAGGACAAACATGCAACACGTCCAACAGTTCACAGTAACAGGGAGTAACACAGATGGCAATATGAAGAACACTATTGTAGAAGAAACGGAACCGGAACAGGAACCTTCACACCATCCAGAGGATATTCTTTTATACCAACTCATATTTACATAAATTATCATTTTGTTTAATAAAACAATATTTAACCCATCCAAAACTGATATACATTTTCTTTTACTTATTAATAAACATTTATAATCAACTCAACGATAAAATTATTATTAATTTTAATGAACTTAATAAGAATGGGGTTACTCCAGAGCATTTCTTTTCATACTTCTGATCAACATGGACGACAACATACCATCCCAGCAACATGCCTCCACAGCTCAACACAGGTAACAAAATAGTTAATTATATTTTCATCATATATATTCCAGTAAAAAATATTCAACCAAAGGCAAATTTTCCAGGCCTTTACACTCTTAAAATCCATATTTCTCTTCATTTTACATCGCATTCTATTTGTATAGATCCTTTTAACTTCTTTGCCATGTGCAGCTTGTTTATTTATTATAAGATCAAATTATGAGCAACTTCCTTTTGTCCTTTTATTTTAACCTTTCTGTGTCAGTAGTACAGCTGAAGAAGAACTTGAGTTGGTTGAAACATTTCTGTAATAAAAATTTTTTCTTTCCTGATCAGTGCTGTTTATCTTTATGATATAGCATAACATTCAAATACAGTGAATTTAATATTGTATACAGAATTCTCTTATTAATAAAATTATATATTTAAAAAGTTTGTAGAATTATATTCTGTTTCTGAGCTTTTTAGTAATTCAAGGAGACCTTAGTCCCATTCATCTTAGTTTGTTCAGATTCTATTGTAATTTGATATAGGATGATATTTTGATCTTTCATGTAATTATTTTTATGTTTTGTGACTTTAATATTGCTTAGACTCAAATACTTTTCAAAGGAGAATAAACTAGCACTTATAGCAGCTGAGATAAATAATTTTATTAACACAAAAATGCTAACGTTTTCAGCTTCATAGCCATCTTCAGGCAATTCGTTCTAAAATTCAAATTGAATTTTAGAATGAATTGCCTGAAGATGGCTATGAAGCTGAAAACGTTAGCGTTTTTGTGTTAATAAAATTATTTATCTCAGCTGCTATAAGTGCTAGTTTATTCTCCTTTGATAATTATTTTTAATTTGTCCTTTTAAAATTAGGATTTAAATATCAGTTTTATTTTAGGCAACAAGAAGAATTGCAAGAAGAAAAAGAATTAAGAAAAGTTCAAGCAGCTGATATAACAAAACTTCATATCCAGGTATTAAACTGTATTTAATTAAAATATTTTATATTTCTGTTGCTTTCAATACATTTGGATTTATGTACATTCTTTAGCACTATTTATGACTAAAAAATTTCAAATATTAAGATTGAATATTTAAAAATAGATTATGCATTTCTTAAACTAAGATAAACATTCCAGAAGTAGGATATGCAATTCCAAAATTATGACAAATATTAAAAATGTTAACACTTTCATGATCACTCCTTCAGAAACTATTTTGAATTGAAAATTACTAATACCATTTGAAATTTAAAAATTTCTGAAAAATCCATGATTGAAAAATCGAAAATAATTCATATTTATTTTATTTCTCTTTTATATATATTTTTGTAGTTTATGATATAATTCTACATATTTTTGCATAATAGAAAAACTTTTTGTAAATCAGATTATTTTTTCAAATTTTTCCTCTATTTATTTTTCTAACATATCTTTATAATTTGATAAGTAAATAAAAAAAGTTAAAAAATTTGATAGGAATTCTACCACTTTCTTTGAAGCTAAAATTAAATTTTAGACAGATGGCATTAGTTGCTTTATTTACAAGTGATAGCTTGAACTATGCTATAAATATCTTTACAGGATATGAACAATACAGGTGAAGAATAGCATTTACCTGTTTTCTCCTGTTTCTCTGTATTTGAAATAGGCAAAGTCAGGAATGATAATTGCCACACTTACTTCTGAAATGGCCTTGATTATAAAAGAATTAAACTGAATTTTGAAAAAAAAGAAACATTTCATAAATTAAGTTTTTCATACCTAAAATATAATGATTATACCAATAATTATAGAAAGAGTAATTTTAAGGCACCAAAAAAAAATTTATGCTTCCATAATTCATTGAAGTTAACTGCAGTTCTGACAAAAAAAACGATCTCTGCATTCTAGTTGTTTCATATTTTTCAATAATAATAATTGTTTTTATATATATTGTTTTTTTAGTTAATTATAAAAATGCTTTCAAATTTTTATAGTTTCAATTTGAACATCAAAAAATTAGATTTAATATATCTGTATATACATTTTAATAAGCTTGATAAGATAAATGATGATACTTTTAAATGCAAGAGTGCTATTCTTATAAAGATTTTAAAATTGCCTTGATTTTGCTAAATTCTTTTAGAACATAGTAGAAATGTAACTTTATTTATATGAACATATATTTTGAAAATATGTATGTAGTATACATTTATATATATATATATACACACACATACACACTTATCTACTTACCTGGGTACACAAGTATTACATTTATATATGGATATTCTCCAGTTTACAGAAATAAGTGGGATTGAGGACTTTTGTGCAAGTTGGGAAAGTAATTTTTTAATAAAAATTCTGAGACTAGATGGGTTAAAATGTTTGTTCAGATTCATCATTATTAAAGCATATTGTTCTTTGACTGAAAGAGAAACAACCCTTCATGAAAAGATATCATACTAATAATATGATATTTAAGATTAACAAACAATACAAAGCATAAGCAAATCAAGTAGCATGAACTTTTAAATGTTGTAATTTAGCATGTTCACACTTATAATGTGGAAATACAGTATGTGCTTATTTACTGTATTTCTAAGTTATAAGTTTCTATATCTGGAGAAAACAAAAAAATTATGGAAAATATTTATGTAAATCAAATTTCATGGAAGCCACATATATATATATGTATGTATGTAAACTAGAGAATACTTGCATTTTAATAATAATATACAGATGTCCCTTACTTTACACAATTAATTGGTTCTAAGAAATAATCGTGTAAAGTTAGTTGAATTTAGCATAGGTGAGATAGGGATAGGGGTTTCTTGAGAAGGATAACAAAAATGAAAACTTTACACCTGTGAGCAAAAGAAATTTTAATGAACGAATTATTTAAACTTCTAAACAAAATACACAAATTTTAATAAATGAATGGTTGGATGAATGAATTTAATTAATACAATGTCATAAACACCTAAACACTATATACTTCTGACAGTCTTCAAACCGATGATAAATGGACTAGGTCTGATGAATCTTGATCATCACTCTCTTGTTCTTTTGAAGTCCCTGGAATGATAGGCTGATGATCAACTTTTTTAATGAAACAATCAAGACTCAGCTGATGGGCAGCATTCTTCCTCTCTTTGTAGCAAGTCAAAGAATTCTGAATTTCTCTCACAATTTTGCCACTTCTGGTCTCATTAGGATCATTTTCTTCAATTATTCTCATGGCACTCTCAATGTGTTTAAAAATTCAGTCATTTGTTTTGTGCAAGTTATTTGATGGGCTCAGCAACAAAGGGTTTCTGCTTTCTGGAATTGGAAAACAACATTATTCATACTTTTTTTCACTTCCAGAAGCTTTTCATTAGTGAGCTTTGATAAGTGGAACTCAAGCAGTTCATCCACATTTGTCCCATCTACATGAGACAATTTTTAAACAAAATTTTTTTTGATTTATAAAAAAGTTAACTTTTTAAAATCGCATTATAGCGAAAATGCATAAAGTGAGATAGTGTATAACAAGGGATACCTGTATATTAAAAATGCTGATAGAAATGAATAATTTAAAATTATTTTAAAAAGTTATAAATAAAATTACTTGGCAAAATGCCTAGTGCTGCACCTGTTTTATAAGTCAAATATATTTTGTAATTCATAAATTTTATTTTTTTAATTTCAGCTTGAACAAATACAGGAAAGCTTGGAAAAAATTGGTGAAATCAAACAACAGAATATCATCAATAAAGATAAAAATCTTCAAACAAATCTGATGCATGTAGTTGCTACAAAAGCAGGAGATAATGATGATAAAAGTATTTCTTGTGTTTTAAATGATGAAGAGATGCTTTCAAATTTAAATGGACCATCTATAACACAACAAAGTGATAAATTAAAGAATTCATTAGCACCTCTCACACCTGTATCTCCTTCTCATGTATCTCCAATTGGATCTCCACTGGGTGAAGTGAAAACACCAAAATCATCTACTCTAGTACACTGTGCAGACATTTGTGTTCCATTAGCCTCAGAATCTGATACTGATTCTGGTTGGCAAAGTATGATTGGTTCATTTGCTGGAGATGGTCAAAGTCTTGAAAATGGCTTTCATATATTTGAAAATGGGAAAAATGATTCATTAAATACTATACCCGGTGGTGTTCCAGCTTTATGTATTTCTCAGAAAATAACAGGTCCAAGCTCAAAATTAATTCATGGAATAACAAATGAAGAGAACTTAATTAACAGTATTAGAGACAGTTTCTTATCATCGTCATCATCATCATCATTATTTCAGGAACAAGTTTCTAATTGCATTTTATTAAGCAATAAAAACAAATTAAATAGTAGTAGTAGTAGTAGTAATAGCAGTAATAATAAAAATGAAGATATTGGAAACAAAGATGGAAACTCAAATAAAAATTCCATCTCTATTCAAGAACCTATGGGCCAGTTGAAAGTTCCCATTGAAAATATGACGTCAGATTTATCCATTAAAGCTGTTGCAAGTGATTCTTTGTGTTCTACTCCTGAATCATCATGTACTGTAATTGTTCAAGCTACAAAAGATGAAATAACTTGTAATACTTCACATAATGATGTAAAAAATGAAAATAGTCCACAGAAAATCCTTTCTCCAGAAAGAAAAACCTTGAAAGATTTAGTAAATATAGAGAAAACTGTGATTACAGCAAAAACAAGTGAAATATTGAATATGTCTCATGATGCTGGAGTTAATGTAGAATTACTTAATTCTCCTTCAAAACTTTCTAAATATAGAAATAATGATACTATCACTGATGATGAAAAGACTGCAGAATTGCCCAGAATCACCCAATTGAAAGAGTATAATTCATGCATGAAGAATTCTACCACATCCGTTGAATCGAGCTTAAATATAAATGATTTGGAGAAGAAAAATATCAGTTCTCAAGAGAAAACCATTCCATCTAGAGAATTATCCCAACAAAAGGTAAATTCTTCTTCAAGAACATCCTTGTCTTCAGCAGCTACTGTTTGGGAAACGAGGGTTCATAATATAGAAGCAACATTGCAACAACTACAATCACAGGTATAGTTGGAAATCAAATGCATGTGCACTATTTGATGTTTGTGCCTGATCTCATGGATTACATTCCTTTACCAAATTTATTATTGGTATTTTCTTTATTATTATTAAAATAAATTGCCTAATTCAGCAGGTTGAGATCAGATAATTCTTTGCTATTTAAACTTTTAACAAACTAAATTATGAATTTATTCCACATACATTATGCTAGAAACATAGTAGGTAGATGGGCAAATATATTTAATAATGCATTAATATTACAAATATATGCTGAACATTTTTAACACTTATTGTTGCTTCTAGTTAATTTTTACAAAATTCATAAAATTGTGCATATATTTATTATCAATCTATCCTGTTGAATATGCAATTATAATGTAAAACTGCACTTGAGCAATACGTTTATTAAGGTAAACAATAAAATTTAATAGAGAATGATTTATAAACCTTTAATTCCTTTTACTTAAGCAATTTCTCAAATGTTGAGAATTAGTATGCTGAAACAGTCAAATGATGTTTATTACATATTAACTCTTTAAATACAATTCAAATGTTAAATTATTGCAATAATTTTTAAATTATGATGATAAAATGAAACCATTATTGCATTTAAGAACAAGTAATGCATTTTCTTTAAAAATATTATATTTTTTGCAAATATTGTAATAATTTTTTATTAAGCATCATCTTTCAAAGGAAATAAACTTAAAAAATTAGCCAAAAAATAAATGACAAGAATAATATCATGCTCATATTCTCATGACAAGGAGAGGCAAGGCAACACTCAGAAAAAGAACACAATCACTGAACCACTGATCATATGACACTACACATTGCTATTCCTAAAATCCATACCAGCTTTCTTCACATTTATCTTATTCTTTGTGTGTGTATGCCTCTTATACTTTCAAATACATGATCTACTTGATTTCTTTTTCCCTTGGTCTCCCTCTTCCACAGTTACTATCCAGTACAGAATCTCTCTGATTTACATAAAACTTGATTTAGATAAATTTCACTTTACATAAAATATTTTCTATAACTTTATTTTTTGAGTTATAGATCATAATATCCACTGTATTAGTAGGTTACAAGTAATACTCTTTACTATAATATATATTTTGTAATTATAATTATTTTAAATGATAATATAAAAAATTAAATACAGTATATTTAAATAGCATCTAAAGATAGAAATGAAAAGTTTCAATTAAACATTCAAAATTTTAAGCTTTAATTATTTAAACAAATTTAAGAAAAATTTTTAATTTCTTTTCCAGAAATATCTTAAGAAAGTTTGTTAATGTTACTTTACACTTTAATTTTAAAATACGTTAGTTCGTAATTTAATGATATTTGCAAATCATCTTGTTAAAAAGCGCTGCTAACTGTTAAAAACACATTGCCGGTAATCTGTCACTTCCAAGTAATACAATATGAGCTTTAATTAGCTTTACTTCGATGAAGATGACTGATTATAATTTTTCTATTTTTTTTCTGATAATTCAAATTTTCAATTATCAAAAATTAATTGCTTCATAGCAAATCTCCAATGATCATTTGTCATGGTCGGATGCACGTCCCATTCTGCAACCCAGGTACGTAATACGTAAATTTTTTCTGATAATTCAAATTTTCAATTATCAAAAATTAATTGCTTCATAGCAAATCTCCAATCATCATTTGTCATGGTCGGATGCACGTCCCATTCTGCAACCCAGGTCCGTAATACGTAAATTTTAATTTTTCTTAATTTTTCTTAATTTTTAACTTTGTTTCTATTGAACTATCTGGATGACTGATATTTTTTAAGTTCGTATACGTTATAATCTTAGAATAGAAAAAAATCTGTCGAAAGGAAAAATATAGAGTGATTTAATGATTAATGGAGATAAATTACAAAACTTTTTGATTGAACTATCTGGATGACTGATATTTTTTAAGTTCGTATACGTTATAATCTTAGAATAGATAAAAATCTGTCGAAAGGAAAAATATAGAGTGATTTAATAATTAATGGAGATAAATTTATTTTAAATAAATAATTCAAAAATAAAATTAAAGGAAAAATTCTGAGATATTGAAATTATTATATTTTGTTATAAAAAATAAACAATTATTTTTATATAATTAAAAAATATATACTCAAAGTTATATAACATGTATTGTATGCACTTGATATTTTCGATAGCTATAAATGACAATTTAAATATTGAGGTTTCCTTTAATATGTATAAAAATAAATTGCTCAAATTACACTTATTAAATTGCTTAAATTACATTTTATTCAAACACAGTATTACTTTTCTTTAATAAATTTATATACTCAAAGTTATATAACATGTATTGTATGCACTTGATATTTTCGATAGCTATAATTGACAATTTAAATATTGAGGTTTCCTTTAATATGTATAAAGGTAAATTGCTCAAATTAAACTTATTAAATTGCTTAAATTACATTTTATTCAAACACAGTATTACTGTTCTTTAATAAATTTTTTTGTTTCATTTAAATTGGTCATAATTTAATAAACAGTTAAACCAATAATAAAATTGTAATAGAAATAAAATTATATAATCAATTTTTTTTATTTTAATCAATGTAAAAATTTAGTCATATTTTATATGTCTGTTAACATTTGTAAAATTTAATACCATCATCAGTAGAAGTAATTTTTGCAACTTTGCATGTGAAATTAAATTGTATTAGAACATAAATTTGTTATATATTTATTCGTAAATACTTAATCGAAAAATTTTGAAATTCAATTGTACAATTACATTTGATCCATATATGTCAAGAGAATAATTTTTTGCAAACGAAAGTTTTAATTTTCAGATAAATTTAATCTATGAGGAACTTGTAGAGAATGTTTAATTTATATCCAAATGATTATCTTCATTTGATTTCATTGAAGCATAATTATCTTATTTTTAATCGATAATTCGAATGACGAGCCATGTAGAATGTGTTATATGCAATGAATTTTTATATAAAATTGCCTAGTTATATTGCATGGTAATTATTATCAAGTCAATAATATTCGTGGACTACTTTATAATCAATAAGAATATGTTTATCATATAATTTAGTTTGAATTTCTTTAGAATAAATTTAGGTAAGTTAAGTCTCCATATCGCTCGACGGATATACTGTATCTGGCGGCATCCACTTATAGAGCCCATCACAGACTGGCCAAAACCCATGATGAGGTCAACCGGATGGTTGAAGGATGGGGTTCAATGGGCCGGGCCGGGCCAGGACCCCTCCTGAAAAGCTGGATGTGTGGGACCCGGATTTGAACCCGAATCCTCCAGACTGGTAAGCCACAGCTTTATCACGCGGCCATCCGGCCGATCTTTAGAATAAAACAATTCAATATTATGTAATGTCATAAATTTCGCATTACCTAATAGCTGGAAAGTATCAGTCACCAAATAAGGCAGCATAGAGTTATATCTCATTAAAAGCCAATTATATAAAAATTTTTTATATATAATAGATTGGCCCATAAATCCATAAAATTTTCAACACATTCAGTGACGAAAAAGTAGTTTAGAAAAAGGATTGAATTTATCCTTTTGGAATATATTGTTACAAAGAATCAGCAAGTAATTGAGACAAACAAAAATTCATTTATTAATTCAATTTAATACTGTATAAGTAGCACTCAGACTTACCGGATTAATTAAGTAACTATACGTAACATTAAATCTGAACTGAAATCAAACAAGTATTCTTTTAACTTCTTTTTCTAAAAATTTTTGATAATTTTCTTTTTTCAGACATTTGTCTTAAAAATTGTTCATCATTAAGGATCCGTTTTATTATTATTTTCTCAGGTATTCATAATTTTTAAAAAATTTGTATTTTCAAACAATTATTTTTTGAAAATTAACAAAACATTTAATAATTAATTCGTTTTCGCTATTAAATATAGATATACATAATTAAAAATATCTGCTATCAAATACATAGTAATTGTTATGAGTTAAAAAAACATGCGAACAAGACGATAGGAAATCGCTAATTTTCAAAAAATAAAAAATAAAAAAATGTTTTAATCCCAGTTGGTAGTGACATTGTACTAGAATATGTGTCTAATATTTTTATATCTTATAATAAATTAATAACAGTGTAACTTATTTATTTTGTGTTTTATAAACTAAACATCACATATGTCAAGTGATTGGAGCACTATTTGCAGCTTATGAAAGCTACAAAAATATTCAAAGTAAAACGCAATGCCATATATGTTAAAAATATTATTTGCTTTGTCTGAAGTTGATTTTATGAATAAGAAATATAATGATCGGTCAAGCAGTAAGAATACATTAATATTAAGTTAATGTTCGTTTCTACTAGTTGTTCTGCAATATTTTTCATTTTATCTAAGAAACGTTTTTTCTTCACATCAAAATTCATTGTATTGTCTATTTTATTTCTTAAATTAGAGAAATATCTAGTTTTGTATCTTTTAACTATGAAATTCTGAAACTGATCCCAAATTCTGATTACTGAGTTGTGTTAATTTATATTATTAAATTTCTGTAAAACCAATTCATTGTGAATAAAACCGTCGATTTTATATAAAAGAAAGTATTTGCTGTAATAATTTACTTTTAATATTTAATATATACAACAGAAAAGTTTAATTCGAAATTTAAAATGGCATAAATGAAAAAGATGGAATAAATGTTTAATTTCTGAGAAAAAATTGGAATGGAAAGGAAGCATAATAGTAGTAGATAGACAAAACTGTCATTGTGATTGTTGTAATTTTTCTTTTTCCTTATCTGTTCCTGCAAAAGAGGATACATGTTTTACATGATGATCATTACAAATAAAGAAGTTGTCATTCTAGTAACGAACTTCTTTATTCTCTTTACAACAATAAATTGTTTGGCAAAATTTATTGTTGCAAAGAGTTAAAATCTCCAGGTTAACTAGATAAAGTAAATCTGCTGGTACATGACAATTTATTTTCTAACAATCCATTTGCTTATCTTCTACTTTTAGAAGAAAACTATTATCGTTGAATAATTTATAATAGATATCAGGAAAGTTTTAAAACTATAAAAGAAAAGTAAAATTGCAAATCTTGAATGAATATATAAATTTATTTTTTAAACATTAAAAATAAAAATATTTTAGAAAATAATGTGTCATTTTTGTAAATTGAAGATTTGCAATTTTATTGTTGTTATTGTTATTGTTGTTTGTTGTTATTGTTATTGTATTCATTATTGTTCCTAAATTATATCAAAATATTTATTTACTAAGTGGCAATTTATTACTAACTTTAATTAGAAAAGATTTTGAAAATTATAATTAAAATTAATCGATTTATTCAAAACTTTCCAAAAGACGATGCTATAAACCTTGCAAATTTTAACGGTATGTTTATAAAAATAGTTTGCTGATTTACTGAATAATAAAATCACAGAACATGTGGTTTTATTATGTTGAAAAAAGATAATTTTGCATCAAAAATTTATATTGTTTCATAATATGA
Organism: Olivierus martensii; assembly: GCA_000484575.1. Taxonomy (NCBI): domain Eukaryota; kingdom Metazoa; phylum Arthropoda; class Arachnida; order Scorpiones; family Buthidae; genus Olivierus; species Olivierus martensii. The sequence goes on along the minus strand of AYEL01049829.1, from coordinate 10,200 downwards.
TTAAAGTCTAAATTATTGTTATAAAGATCAGTTAAAAAATATTAATAAAAAAACTTTTAAATATAGAATATAAGCCTCTAAATTCCATAAAATCTTCAAATCACACTTTGAAGTAACTCAAATTAAATGCCTTGTAGTTGAAATTTTATTGAATATTAAAAATGAATGAAAAATTTTCAAATCCTTAAATTTTTATTTTCTTTAATCCAAAAATGTTGATGATTACTTCTAAATTTATTATCAATTTTAAATATTAAAGAATAGAATTAAATATTTTGAAAAAGGTTTTGAAGAATACGCGATTGTTAGAATTTTTTTATTTTTTTCAAATTGATGTCATTATATATTACGCCTATATTACAATATTTTATCCAGTAATGAATCTCTAAATTAAGAACATACAATAAAAAATAAATTTTCTTCATTTTATTTTTTATAAAAGTTGCTTGGAATTTTGTTTTGACTAAATATTTACACAAAATAAATAATATGAATAATTTAACATGTGAATTATGTACTTTGTATATAAAGAAAATTATAAATTTCACAGTTACATTCTAATCCAAAATTTGTGAAATGAAATTATGAAAAATAATTTTCCTATCATTAGTGGAAAATGATGCGTAAATAAAGAAAGATAATTAATCCTTTGTTCTTAAATGGATAGTGTCTAATGCAAATGTATAATCATTTTGAGTATATCTAAAAAAGTTAAACTCTTTTAAGTACTGTGCTTTTGACTATCGTTCGACTGCCGTTCTTTTATAAAAGCCAATAGACCTATTTTCCACTTCTAAACTGCTACTACTATCACCAATATGTCGCCTTTGGCAACAAACTTTGCTGGAGAATTTGTAAGTTTTGTAAAAAAAAAGTTAAATCTGTGACGCAATGAAAGGCTGTCATTCAAAACAAAAATTGGCTGCCGCTGAATTTATAAGCATACCATTTTTAGCAGAAAATCTTTTTGCAATGTTTTTTAGAATAGTTTTAACAGAAAATAGCAAAACTGTTTTAATCTTTATCGTCATTTTGAAAGTAAAAATTATAGTAAAGAAATTTTTTATTAGAAATTCAATTCAAAACAGTTCATAATAATACAAAAATTTTTTGAATTATAATATTTTATTTAAAATTTAATTCGACTTTTGAAACTCTTTTTATGCAGTCATTTCGATTATGCTTCTTTTTAATTCATCTATATTTCAAAATGAAATAAAATAATATATAAATTATATCTGTGAGAAGAATAGTCAGGGTAAATATCATTATTGTTAAGGGTTTAGGATATCCCCATTCCAAATTCCATCACAAATCTCTCATTTCCTTGTCAAACAAATCGAGTAATAAAAGATGATTATCCTATTATTTAACAACTCTGCCTACGGCTTGTTTCCATTAAAAATATCTGGAAGTGTGGGACCCGGAATCGATCTCCGGTCCTTCAGTTAGCCAAGAAAAGTACCTTATTACGCAGTCACTCTGTCAAAAGAATACAGCTATATGCTGTACTGTACAATCCAAGTAATATCAGCGCCCCGGCTCTAGGCATAGAAAAGCAAGAACAGCTTTTAGAAACAGCAGTTCGGACGATAAATAGAGAAAATATTCATACAAGATAGCCAAAAGTTTCTTTTGCTTGAGGTGCAAGAAACCCAAACTAGCCCTGGCCAGTATCGATTCACTTAGTTAAAAAATAGAAAGAAATACGTGTTTGTTCTGAATATTGCATAATTTCTCTGTTCAGAAATATTTTATTATATTGTAAAGTTTTTTGTAAATTGTATCGATTATTAAATGCATTTCTATGCATTTAATAATCGTTTTAATAATAAGTATTTATAAATTTTGATGCAGCTTTCAGTGAAAATATCGATAAGTCATTAAATTTAATAAATGTAGATTAAATTGATACTAAAAAAGTTTGCAATGTTAATATAAAAGATAGCATTGTTTAAGAATTACGACATATCTAATATCTAAATTTTGCTTATTTTTAATCAAACAATAACAGACTCTATCATTCCGAAAAAACGAATTTTCTTGGATAATTTTTTTTATTTTTTAATAGATGAATCACAAAAATATAATTTATATTTACTTCTAATTTTTTTCGCATATGCGACAATATTCCTGATTCCAACAGTAGCGAATACTCAATGTGTCCTATGCACCCTTTCTGCTTTTTATAAAGTTTGATGTGGCTGTTATGATAAATGATTTTATCTATAACTAATGTTCTATTCAAATTCAGTTTGCCTCTTTTCTGTAGATTTATAACTAGAGTATGTTTATAATAAATGACTGTAATTTGTAATATGCGGTTAGTTTTTAATGAATTATGCAATACGATTGTTTCACAATTCACAACTATACAATTTAAAAACTTGCCTTCACGACGAAGAAATCAACACTAAACACATCATTAATCATAAAGTGTAGAAATTATGAAAAAATGCTAAAAAATTAAATTATAAGCAAAATTTTATAAATTACATGCAATAGATTTATTTTCGAACAGAATTGATCGATTTTATTCAAAATTTTTCAACAATTGTAAGAAAAATCGCAATCAGAAACATTTTCTCTGAATTTCTGGAATATTAATTCCCTAATATGATAATTATAATTTCCAAATTTGAAAAAATTTTTGGTAGTTTACTAATTTTAGGTTTATGAATCAAAAATTAAATACTGTGTAGTTCTTTTTGAAAATTTATATAAAATTTATTCCTTCTCTCCAAAAGAATTAAAATAATAAGTAATTTTTATATCGTTACCTATATTTTAATTTTTACAAATCTAAACATTTCTAGAAACTGATACATCTCAAAACATTTCTAGAAATCGATATTCATCGAGAATTTTCACTAACCTTCCTAAAAAATTTTAGTTATGCATTTTAATTTTTTATGATAATTATTTACGTGCAACATGATAAATTATTTATATGCAATAGACTATGATAGTATTCCGTTTCTTCTCGATTACAACATTATTATTAGATGATTTTAGCTTTTCTCTCTCATATCAATCTGAGTTAGCTGCGATCTGAAGAAGGTGAAGGGAAATTTTAGCACAATTATTCAGCCAAAAATAACCGAATCATAGCGGATAGGTTATAGGTAATTTATGCATTTAGTTAAGCACAAATTGTCTTTCGTGATTTATTAAGCATCTATTAAATGCAACATACTTAATTAACTCTTTGTTTAAATCATTATTATTTTTAAACATTGATCTAACTTAAAAAGTATATTATAAAATGTTTCCTTTTCTTCTATTTAATCATTAATTAAAGACAATTAAAAGTATAAAAATATCTTTATATTTATGTATTGAATCAATATTATGATTATAATACATGTTCATCTAATTATTTAAGCGCTCTATCTTTATTTAAGCAATACACGCGTTTTCCAGTTAAATAATTATGCAACTGTGCACATGAATGATTCTCAAAACATTCATATTAATTTAAGAAAAATCTTTATATTTCTTAAATTTAAATATAACTTAAAATCAATTGTCTTGATTTAATGATATATATATATATATAAACAGTTAATTTAAATAAAGAATATTCTTAATTATGTTAAATAATGAAAAATTGTAGATATTTTAATTTCACTTTATTTTTAATTTGGGGTTGTATTTCTGGAAATTTAATTTCAAATTATACTATTATAAATAAATACATAAATATTTCTCACTGTTTTGTATTCATTAAAAGCAAAAAAAAAAAAAAAAAAAAATACATAAATATTTCTCACTGTTTTGTATTCATTAAAAGCAAAAAAAAGGATAAATAACTTTAAAAACAATATATTCGTATGCATTTTTTCCTTTTAGAAAGATCATATTTTCATTAATCACGTGGTAAAAGTCTACCATCTTTCCCACATTAATGCTGGAACTGTAAGGATAATTAATCTTCCATCAAAGGATAAAGTTTATCTATGTTGTTTATTATAAAGTTTGTTTTCTTAACTGAAAAAAATAAGATGTGATCATTTACAGAAACGTTCTTTTGTTTCAAAAATTAGTTTGTGAATTCAATACTTGATGCTTTTCAAATCATCTGAAAATTTTATTTTTGATCATTTATATATAGAAATAATGTCTTTTAAAAATAAAACTACTTACTTATTTTATGAGAAAAAGAGCTTCCTAATTACTATTATTTATATCAATTATAAAAATATTTGCAGTTCATATAACTAAATATAAGTTTGTATACATTTGATTAATTGAAAGAACTAAAATAAATTATGTTGAAAAATTAATATATTAATAATACAAATTATTTATTTTGCATTTATGTATAATATTTAAAAAATAAACAACTTTTACTGAAAATTTATTTTTCTTTACTTCTTATACAATGTTCTAGTAAATTATTGTTGTATTTTATAAAGCAAATATTTAGCGAATAAATGCTTATCTTTTCTGATGAAGAAGAGGAAAAATGAGGAAAACAAATATTCCCAAGTTACGATTTTCATCTTTTGCTAAAACGAAACGTAATTTTCAATTAAAAAATAAAATTTATCGTGTTTAATTAAAGTAACTAATTTTACTTGTTGCAGTAGATTATTCAATAAAACATTTTATTCATAAAAATTTTACAGTGTAATCATCACAACAAATAAAATTTATAAGTAATTTTTCCAGAATTATATTTCTTAAAAAAGTTTTAATAAATTTATGGAAGAACCTTTTAAAAATTTACAACTAATTTCTAAGAAAAGAAATCATAAATGTTTATTTTCCATTAAATTGTAATAAACTTCTTGGATTTAAGAATTGTTTGAACTTTATTATCAAACTTTTTTCACAAAAGAAACAGCAGTTTAAATTTATGATTCAATAAATTAAATGAAATATATAGTTAGTAATTTAGTGAAGCATTTGAAAAGAGAAAACAAGACGAAGATTAAAAATATATATATTTTTTTGGTAATGCTAAATTTATTTTAATTAAAAGAATAACAAAAATATAATTTTGTGTTCCAAATTATACTGACAGAACATTATCAGATTTTTAAATCGATTACGATGATTTAAAACAAAATTAAGTCACTTCTTTGGACTTAAATATAATTCACTATATCAGATTTATATTCATAACTTTATCTAATTTAGAATATTACTAGAAAAAAATTTATTATAAATTTTAAGTATGATTGCCAGAACTCGTAAGAATAATTGTGATAAATTTACTTAGAAACAAGTCTCTTACATTATAGACTTTGGCATCGACCAAGTAAAATTACACATTCCAAACCATCTGAATATTAATTAATATAGACGACTGTCATAGATAACATAGAGATATCACTTATAAACTCGTAAACGTTACAATTATAATTTTACTCATCTAATTTCAAACATGGATAGTATAATATATTGAGATTAACGCAATTATCTAAGCAAACCGAATAAATTACTAGAAATAAATTGATTAAAACATCTAATATAGAAATACTCAATTTATCACTGAAATGATATATTATAAAAAGAATTTATGTATGAGATGGATTTGTAAATAGACTAACTTAAGAGATTCCTCTAAATCATGTGAAGTGCAGGATGTAGTAGATACTCACTGACATGTATAAGGCAAAGATTGATTTCACGGTGATCAATAGGTAACTTAATCGTAGATTTAAGAGATTATTTTAAACCTTACAAATGTGCAAACTCTCATAAATATCAAAATTATATCAGTGATTGCTAGATTTTAAGGAATTAAAACAGTATAAAGATATCTTCAAGTTGTTTAACTGCTGGAAATAACACTATATCTCTTTTGATCCTTTTCTACTTTCATAAAGCCTTTTTGGAAATATCTACGAATTTTATGAGCAAAAGAGCTTCAATAAGCTTTCCCGACCTGGATCGCATCCTCTATAAATTTTAGAAGTAAGAAATTTTTATAAATCTTTATTTATAAAGTTTTATTTGGATTGTTTGCAATACTATACTTATTTTACGAATTGCATCATTCTTCTCATCATCTAAAAAGTAATATTGATATAATTATATTTAGGCCTATTTGTTAATAATAAAATGTCAAATAAAACTTTAATTGTGCTTTAGAATATAAAAAATTTACAGTATTGTGTCTTTCATTTTAAAATATAAATTAAATTTTTATTAAAAAAAAAAACTGTGTTCAAATAATAATTTAAACAGCTTTAAAAATATTTATTTTATTTTAAAAATGTCTAAATTATGTTCGCTTTGTAAATAAATTTAGTTTATAATAAAAATATTAAGTTGCATATGAAGAAATTTTTATTGATACTTTATTGCGTTTTTTATATAAATTTCAGAGATTAAAAATAAAATTCAGCTTATTAATTTTGAAAAAGACTTGTATAATACTTTAATTAATTAATTAATCAAAATTTTAGTTGAGAACAAATAAAAATATATACTGTATTTTTTAAAATCACTGAAAATCACTTGAAAATAAGAAAAGTAATTGTGCAATTATGAAAAATTTACAAAAACTAAAATAAGATATTTTTAGATGGCTTTCAACTAAAAAATAATAATAATACAGTGAAACCCCGATTTTGAAACTTTTCGGGGACCGGCCCGAAAAGTCGAACGAGCCGGGAAAACGCACGAAACCGGAAACTCTGATGACGTCATAATAAAAAAGTTATATAATTAAAACGTAGGAAGAGGGAAAGTTTTGCATTGCATGTATAGGAAAATGCTCGGACTTCCGAAAATAGACGTTTAAAGCGGGAAAGTCGTACGATACGGGAACGCACGAGCGGGGTTTCACTGTAATAGAAAAATATTAATAAAGAAAATTTTCTTTTCACTCAAATAATTTGAGTTATAAATTCTGCAACTGAGAATCAAAAACATATTCTAATTATCCTGTCATGCAAAAATGGGAGCTTAGCTTTATAATGAAATTAATATTTTTAATAATAGCGATATGACTCATTTTATCATCTTAACAAAAATTCAAAATTATTAATATAAATATTTTAATTGGTTACAATGTTTATAATTCTTTGAATTAAAATTTTATTTTAATAACTTTTGCATATTAAATGAAATAAATATACTGTAATGAATAAAAGACAAATTAAGGGATTTTATCATTTTTAAACAAGGAATTTCCAAAGGTATAAAAGTGACTAATAGGCTTCATTATCTAAAATTTTATAGGATTTTATTTTATTACAGATATTTGTCATAAATACAGGTATATATTTTAGTAATCTTTTAATGTCTCGGATTCTAATAATCGTACTTGAATATTAACTCATTAATAATTAAATAAATAAAACGAAAAGCTGGCTAGTAATATGTATATGCATACTAAAAGTTTACATTCAAATTTGATTAAAATGATTAAATAAAAATAAACAAAAATGAATGCTTTGTTCAAAAACTCACTCGCTAATTTTGACACTAATTCACAAATTATAATTGATATCAATATAATACTAAGCATTATATTTCCATCTATTATATTTCGAATTAAATTGGCTGTTTATTTAGTTTTAGTTTGATGATGACGGCATCAGTCGGTTGAATGACAGAGCAATAAAGCATTGTGTTATACCTGAATTGGGATTAATTCTAGTCCTATAAGACAAGATGAAGAGATCCAGGCGACTCGATGAACCCCATCTTCTATTTAATGCAGTGATTCTCAACCACTATGCCGCGAAAAATTAAGAATGAATTGTACGAATCATATATGTTAATAGTGAAACGTGGTTGGCTGGATATCCCTTTTGCAGTCCTACCGATTCCTATAAATAGGTATCGTTAGAAAATCTAACCTTCGAATTTCTGCGACAGTCAAAAGTTTTTTATGTTGTTATCCGAAATTTAAAAATTAAGGAATAAAAATTAAATTAAAATTATAGTTTCTCTAAAATCACAAAATCCGCAGGTGGCAAAAAAAATTAAGGAATACAAACTAAATTAAAATTATAGTTTCTCTAAAAAGACAAAATCCGCAGGTGGCGCTATAACTTAATAATGGCTAATGACCCCGTGTATGAGTATGTCTGTAATTTGAATATAATAACAATAAATACAATAATCTGTTAATGAAATTTCGTTTCTAAATCTAAATTATTATTTAAAATAGTTGTGCCGCCAAATTTTAAAATATTAAAATATGTTCCTCAACAAAAAAAGGTTGAGAACCACTGATCTAAAGCATTTCAATGCTACCCACGGGACCCATAGTGGGCAGTGAAATGCTCAACCAGTTGGAAAATGGCATAAAGCTGTCACACGGGAAAAAGCAACAAAAATTTTATTTTCATTAATATTGTATATGTTTAATAAATAATTAATTTTTATTGTACGGCGAGTTGACTACGTGATAATGCTTCGACTTTCTACTCTATATCAGAGTTTTGGTCCCAAATGTGGAAAAGTTATACTGTTTAGAGCAGCCATTCTAAACCTGCGGCCCGGCAAGCTTTTTCTTGCGGCCCGGAACGCATAGTCATGAACTTAATGAAAGCGCAGAATTCTTCCCACATGCAAAAAATAAAATAAAAATTCTGATATTAAAATTTTTTTTAAATCTTGAAAAATTATAATTTTTCTAATTTGATAGGTCCTTCCTGATGCACTCATAAAATTTTTTTACAAGACCAACCGGTTGCCAACTGCTGATATAACATGTTGAGGCCCGCTTAATGTAGCAAACAAATGCATGTTGCCCGGGAAAAAAAAGGTTGAGAACCGCTGGTTTAAAGTATGACTCATTGATCACTATGCTCGGCGGCAGGATGGCCGAGTGGTAACGCTGTCGGCATGCCACGAAGGAGGACCCGGGTTCGCGTCCCGGATCTAGTCTCCGGTTTTTTTCGGGGTGCTGGGCCCAGCCTTGCGATCCCTCTCCTTCACCATCCGGCCCCCCTCTACAGGTGTGGGTGCAACCTGTGGTTGGAACTGACCCCATCTCTTAGTAATCTCCCTGATTGGAAAGGGGCGTAAAATATACAAAATGTTGGAACTGACCCCGCCTCTTAGTAATCTCCCTGATTGGAAAGGGGCGTAAAATATACAAAATAAAAGATCCCATCCTTTATATTTCAGCTGAATCCACTTACAGGTATGGGCAGTTTGTAATAGGGTTTGAATTTGTTCTGTTGTTTAGTGATCAATAGAAAATGGCGCCATCCAATGACAAAATATAGATTTTAATTGTCGGCTGTATTTGTGCTTGGAAATACTTCGGCATTATATCAGGGATCAGAAATTGACAAGACGGATATAATTCAGAAAAATTTTTTAAAGACAACTTTACATATATTGTACATTAATAACTTTTTTGCTTAACAACTATCGTTAGAATTAGCATATTTTAAGTGCGGCCCGAGACAATTTTTTTCTTCAAATGTGGCCCAAGACAGACAAAAGGTTGGACACCCCTGTTCTAGAGTATCTGAATCGCGTATTGAAGCATTGGCATTGATATGTCAATGCTTTAATACGCGGAATACACTATCGTAAAAGTTTTCTTCGTCTCTCTGTGATTTATCGTTGCTTTCCTCCTAGCAGATTCGACCAGATGACCCGTGTAACGATATAAATAAGCAAAAGTATTTCTTTATAACATAGCTAAATTCTTATATAAATTTTACTAGCAAAAACATCATAAAAAGTGTTCATTAAAATCTGATAAAAATGTTATCTTTTGTTACAGCTTTATTGATTTTACTTATGTAAAACATTAGTATTTGACTCGTATAGATATTTAATTACTGGAATATGAGAAAGAAAAAAAATGTCTCTTCTGATATTGTTATTGCTCCTTGATTATTACGCTTGTAAAAATTTGTAAATCTGATTTTTTTTTTAATTTTTATAAGCTATAAGATATTGAGATGTGAATCATTTTAAACTTCTCTAAAATATATAGTTAGGTATCTTTGTGTAAACATTTAGTTTTTCAAAATGAATTTCTTTAAAACATGTGATTTCGTTGCAGACATTCCAGGAAAATTTTTTAAATTGACCGGGCCCGGACTCCTCCTGAAAAACTGGAGTTGTGGGACCAGGATTTGAACGCGGATCCTCCAAGGTGGGAAGTCCAGTTTTACCACGCGGCCATCCGGCCGACAATAAAAATTTTGTTTAAATGACACTACTTTCTGCTCACAAGTCTTTTTTTTTTTTTTTTTTTTAACAGATGAC
>AYEL01049828.1:0-16308 GCA_000484575.1 Olivierus martensii | reverse complement strand
GCTGCCCACCCCTGCGGAGGGGTCAGCCGGATTGTGGAGGACGGGGATCGACAAGCCGGGCCCGGACCCCATGATAAATATTTTCAAGGGGTGGGACCCGAGACTCGAACCCGGGTCCTCCAGAGTGGAAAGCCGAAGCGTTTACACGCGGCCAATCCGGCCGACTCTGCTCACAAGTCAGTAAGAGTAATAAGTGGCGTGCGAAACAAGCCTTTCTTCAAGCTGCCCACTCTTGTCGAAAGGGTCAACCGGATTTTAGCGGTCAGGGATCGAAGGAACAGGAACCCCATGATAAATTTTTCCAAGGGATGGGATCTAAGACTCGAACCCGGGTCCTCCAGGGTGGAAAGCCGAAGCGTTTCCACGTGGCCAATCAGGCTGGCTAATAATTTAATTGCAATACAATGGAGAAGATTGCCCGAACTGATTCCTTACATCAAATCCTAATAGATTGCCGGATGAGCACGAAGAAATTGTGCTTTACTTCCATTCGGAAGATCCTAGTTTCATTCCCAATTCACACATCTCCAAATCTTTTTAGGAGTGATCCGGGCCGTCTTGATACGGCAGGAGATTCGTGCCTGGCAGGCATTGTCTGTATCTGTTTTGTAGCTAGGCCAATACACTCTCAGTCAGAACGACATTTTATCAAGATGACCCTGTACTTGCTTGGTGCATGTGAAGAGGTCATTTCGGGATAATGGGGATTCTGTCCTCTTTAAGACTAAAAGTGGAAGGCTTATGTTCCAAACAGAGATGTAAAAAATTCTATGCCTCTTACCCGAGCAATATCAATACCACCTCTACTCAAAGCCTGATCGTGATGTCATATATTTTCCGTGACGTCATCATTCGAAGGCCATTCTAATAGAATTTTTTGATAAAGGTAATTAAAGTTATAAGTTGTGCATTAAAATTACAAAATAATTTTAGTTCTCTATGTAGTACAAGTGCTACGTTCTTTTCTGTCATGGGAATTATCGAAATGGTCCAAACGTTAGCAGATTTTCTTTTCCCGGGTCCTCCAGAGTGGAAAGCCGAAGCGTTTCCACGCGGCCAATCCGGCCGACACTGAATAAGTTTCGCACACCATTACTGCAAGAGCATTGATGCGGCGCCGTAAATTACGAGAGAGAGAAATATAAATCGAAACGCTCATAATTCTATCTTCAGATTTTTCTGTTAAACAATGCTTCTTCCAAAATGTTTACAAACATTTCAAAAATATTTCGAAATTTTTCATGAACAATGAATACACACATCTTTTTTTCTGCATTTTTACGCCGATTTTCAGTGAGGGAGATTATTAAGGGGCGAGGCCAGTTCCATCGACAGGCTGCACCCACACCCGAGGAGGGGGATGGTGAAGGACAGGAATAGCTGGGCCGGGCCCAGACCCCCGGAAAATCTTTTCAGGAGATGCCGGACTCGGGACGCGAACCCGGTCCTCCCGTAAGCACACCAATGCGATAATTACCACTTGGCCATCCAGCCGCCTCCATCAACATACCAGAGCTTGTTTGTATTTATTCTTTTTAAAAATTTGGATAATTCAATTCATACTTTCGCACGTGTATCGAACTATACATCTTAAATATTTAACAACTGTTTTTTCAGAAAAAAAGTTTTTTTCCATATAAGGAAACAAACTTGATAGAAATCTATTCGATGTTCTTGGACACTTCGATTGTGTCACTATGCTGTTAACATGACGATTTTATGTCAATTACGATAAATATATTACATCGCAATAAGCCTCTCAATGACAATTTCTAACAGGGGCGGAGCGTTAACTTTGGAGGCTTATCCAATTAATCCAAATTAACCTAAAGTGTCAAACGGTGAGAATTAAGCTAACACGGTTTAGAGGAGCTAGACACTCCCATTCCGACATTGACACACTATTTGTATAATTGACAAATGACAAAGTATATTTTGATTTTACCGACTACCGACAGAGTCGTATTTACTATCAGTTAAAACATTGATATTTGATATTTTATTCAAATCCAACAGTATTGCAAACCAACGATTTAAACTTTATCTTGGCATGAAAAAATGTAGTATAATTTTTCTTAAATTTTTTTTAACCGCGAAGAGGGCCTTTGATTGAACGAGGCTCTGAACTGCAGCCCAAAAAGACCATGCCTAAATTCGCCCGATTTCTATGATGATATGAATCCGATTGTTCAAGATTATCCAATAAATGCAATTAAGAATGGCTATCCAATTTTTCCCTTTAAAGTAGGAGAAAAACCATCCCAGAGGCCGGATTGGCAGCGTAGAAACGCTTCGGCTTTCCTCCATATCCCAAGGTTGAGTCGGCCGGATTGGCCGCGTGGAAACGCTTCGGCTTTCCACTCTGAGGACCCGGGTTCGAGTCTCGGGTCCCACCCCTTGAAAATATTTATCGTGGGTCGTCGGCCGGATTGGCCGCGTGGAAACGCTTCGGCTTTCCACTCTGGAGTGGTCGGCCGGATTCCGCGTGGAAACGCTTCGGCTTTCCACTTTGGAGGATTACCGGATTGACCACGTGGAAACGCTTCAGCTTTCCACTCTGGAGGATGGCCGGATTGGCCGTGTGGAAACACTTCGGCTTTCCACTCTGGAGGACCTCCGGATTGGCCGCGTGGAAACGCTTCGGCTTTACACTCTGGAGGACCCAGTTCGAGTCTCGGGTCCCACCCCTTGAAAATATTTATCATGGGATCCGGACCCGGCCTCGATCCCCGTCCTCCAGAATCCAACTGACCCCTCCGCAGGGGTTGGCAGCCTGTGGAAGGGCTTGTTTCGCCCCGCCACTTAGTACTCTTACTGAGTGGAAAGTGGCGTCATCTGTTAACAAAAAAATAGCCCGAACAGCAGGGATAATAATAATATAAATATACATATAATGTTGCTAACATTTTAATAAATCCCTTAGTAATAAGACAACAATTTTGGTGCCAACTCCTCCTACCGAATGTTGAAACAAAGGATTTAGTCAGGAGTAATAAGAATGCTTTGCGAATCAAGAATGATGGGCTTCACGGTTGAGAACAATCATGTCATTGTCTTGAAAATTCTAATTTTATAGGAGGAAAGTTTGTATTAATACTTTTGCTGAGAAGATTGAAAAGATACGTGTCAACCTGTTTATAATTTTAAAAATAGAAAAAAAAAAAAAGATTTTATTAAAGGATTTATAATATTTAAAAAGTTAACCATGCATTTCCGACTTGTAAGATTATTATTCTAACTATAATAGTTTAAAATAAAGTACATTTAGGCAAATTTCTTGCAAACTATTTTATCGTCGGCCGGATTGGCGGCGTGGAAACGCTTCGGCTTTCCACTTGGAGGACCGGGTTCGAGTCTCAGATCCAACCTCTTGATCATCATCATCAGGTCATAAAACAAACAACGAAAATATGTATGAACATGTATTTTACTAAAAATTATATTTTAAATTTTAAATAACAGTAAAAAAGCATTAATTAAAAAACATATATTTTAAAAAACATCAAGTAATTCTTTTATAAAAATGGAATATTTTTAAATCAAGTTTAATGCAATATCTGAGCTAATTGTCTTTTGCAAATTTGAGCAATATCAAGTCTAATGTATGATAAAGCTACCCTCATTTCTTCGTCAATATTTCTGTCTTTCGTATTTTTTAGTTTTATATTCGTTAATGTTGAAAAGCCTAGCTCTCACAAATATAATGTCGAAAACTGTCATAAAATCTTACGTTCTTTTATGGAAAGAATTGGGCACTCGGCTTGGACAAAAATCCAAAATTCCTCAAGTTAATTTAGAAAATTTCAATTTTAGGGTACGATCAATTACAAGAATTTTATTTTTTAAATTATTTTACAAAACTTTCTTATATTTCTATATACAATATTTTAATAAAATTTATACATTCACATTTTAATAAAAAATTGATTTTACGGACATTTTTATTGACGAATTTTTATTATTAAATCGAAATAATCTATATCAGAGCTGTCCAACCCGCGGGCCGCATGCGGCCCAACACAAAACTGTAAACTTCCTTAAAACATTGAAATTTTTATGTGCTTGTTTGTTTTTATTTTTTGAAATTCGCCGTAACAAAATATCCCGCTAATAAAGAAAAATTTTATAATAATACATAAAATAATAAAAATTAATAAAGAATAAATAAGGGGCTTGTTTCGCCCCTCCACTTAGTACTTTTACTGAGTGGAAAGTGGCGTCATCTGTTGATAAAAAAAATATCGTCGGATGGATTTACCGCGTGCAAACGCTTCGGCTTTCCACTCTGGAGGACCCAGGTTCGAGTCTCGGGTTCTATAGTATCTCAACGCTTCGGCTTTCCACTCTGGAAGACCCGGGTTCGAGTCTCGGGTCTCATCCACGCTTCGGCTTTCCACTCTGGAGGACCCGGGTTCGAGTCTCGGATCCGGCTTTCCACTCTGGAGGACCCGGGTTCGAGTCTCGGATCCCACCCCCTTGAAAATATTTATCGTGGATCCAGGCCCGGCCCATCGATCCCCGTCCTCCATAATCCTGCTGACCCTTTTACAGGGAGACCTGTGGAAGGGCTTGTTTCGCCCCGCCATTTAGTGTTCTTCCAGAATTGAACGTGGTGTCATTTATTGACAAAAATATCAAATGTATTAAATTTATCATCATGAAGTGTGAGAGAACTATATGTAATGTGATCGAGAATAATCACCACTTTTTGAGATTTCCAAATTGGCTGGATCTTGCTTTAAAATGGAAGATTGTATTTAAAATTCTCTCTTCAATTCGATGTATGGCAAATTAACAATATGCATAAACAATAATGCAAATGTCACAACAAAAAGTGAAAAAAAATTCAACAGCACAGATTTGATAGGCAGATTTAGACGCGCAAAAAAAACTTAATTGTAATTTTTATTTATACTGTTAGCGATATTATTTCATATAGAATTATGCACACATTTGTACTAGTTTCGCATTTTTCCTTTTTTAAATTCGTTATTTGGCCTCCATTGAGTCGAAAATATTAATGATTTCACTTAGTATACAGATCACAGAAAAATGCACATCGTTAAAATTAAAAATTTATCAATAGAATTATTTCTGGAAAATTTTTTGATCAATTTTTTAATCGTACATCATATTCGAAACCAGAATGAATGTTCTGAACGTAATGCACAATTAACATTAAATGCAGAACTGTCGACCGGATGGTCGCGTGCTGTGTTTCCACCCTGAAATTCCGGGTTCAATTCCCAGATACACATCTAATTTTTTTCAGGTGTCTAGGTCTAGCCAGTTGAACCTCCTCCATCTGATGGCCCAATCCACAAGGAATGTGGGTTTCCTGGTGAGAACTGGAATGCTCCGCCGCTTAGTGTCTACACGGTGAAAAGCAGCGAAAAATTCACAAGAAAAACGAATGTAGAACCAGTAAGGTTCAAAAATCTTTACTTGTACATACAGCTTATGTAATTAACGTATTATTGATTAGATTAGCTTTTAATGTCTGTATTTGAGGATTTGATTTCATTCAGATTGGCATCTCTCCATTACGTAATGTTTATTTGGTGAGCAAGGAATAGCGAACGGTGAATTCTATCCGTTAACTGGGAACAGAATTTATTTGTTTATGTACCATCGCCCTATGGTACAGTTTCTACTTTCCATAGGGCGATGGTACTTGAACAAATGAATCATCAATTTCGATATACATGAAGAAATGCAACAATTTCGATATGCGTAAGATGGGGATTTCAGAAGGGATTCGATCGAATCCCAGAAATTTCCATCTTATGTATATCGAAATTGATACTACTATGGATGAGCAGTTCAGTTCATAGTGGACTTCAGAATAGCTCCCATCGATTAAAATTTGACAAAAACAGAAAGTAGCGTAAAATTAAGGATGGCAACAATTATTAGAAACTAATGCAGTATATCACACACATTTCTTCAGTTTAAGTAGACGCAGATAAATTGCAAGAGAATCAGGTTCCTATTTTAATCATTTTTTAGGAAATTTTGGCCAATCGACCGTATATAAATGCCGAATACATTTCGCGTTATTTTTACCGATTAGAATCCTTTAAACTAAAATAATACAACTGGTAGCTAAGCGAATAAAAATAAATAAATAAATAAATATACATATGTTACCGTTAAAACCCGAAATTAGTTATAACCCGATCTGCCTAGTTGGAACAAAGTGATTTCGTGAATATTAGTATTAACTAGTTAATGCTAAAATTCACCAAGATATTTTACGGAAAACTGGAATTGACGGAAAAATTGCTTTGTTTGCAATTATTTAGAGTTTTTACTAGTTAAAAGCAATTTTGACTGGAATGGATCAGTTAACAGTGATGGATCAGTTGTCGGAAGAAGTTCCTGATGCCCAAAGAGGTAGCAGATAGAGATATTTTTTTGAGGACGGCAGTTAGGAATCACAAGGGTTCATATATTGTGTTTGCGAAAAAGATTGCATTTCAAAAAGATTTTTGTGCAAGATGATAACTCTCTGCAACTCTAAATATCATAATAATTTTCCATGCGGAAACAAATAATGTACATCTTAAATACTATTCTTCTGTAAATTTCAGTTGCTATGTTTATAAATATATATCTTTTGTAGATTTCAATTACAATGTTTTATTTTCCTACCATTCTAATTTTTGGAATTAAATTTACTAGTCACAGAATTTATTGATTGCATCACCATTGTAAGTATGAGTGGACATAAATCAAGGACTACCTATATTTAAAGAAATTTAAACAAGTGTAATAAATAAAAAATATATAGAAACATAATTACATGATTAGGATTTTAGGTAAACATAACTACATGATTACAGGATTTTAGGTAATACTAGTTTTCACTAGTCATATCTAGTTTTAACTGGAGAAATTTTAGCGAAAGCCAGAAGTTTCTAACAAATGTAGTGAATTCTAGTATTGACTAGCTAATACTAGTATTCACGAAATCACTTTGTTACAACTAGTTTCAACTAGGCAAATCGGGTTTTAACTAATTTCGGGTTTTGACGGTAACATATAATATATATATATTATATGTTACCGTAATATATAATATATATTACTTCGAATGTTAAAAATCACGAAATTATGAAATTAATGATTTTTTTTGCATTTTAACAGCAATTTTATTTGATTTGTATTTAAAATGTTATTTGTATATAAATTTAAAATAATTTCTCGTATTTCCCCGAACAAAAAAATAAATTTTATTTCGTATGAAAAGACGTACTTAATATGAATAGTGGGAGACTTTCCATGATATAATAGCAGTGCAGACTTTTGGAATGACACGAGAGCATATCAATTGATATTTCAAACACAGCTTTTGGCTGAAAAAACTTGCAATACTGATCAAAACACGGATATGTTTAATTACAAGTGAATATTTTATGCCGGTTTTCCATTCGTTGATTTTTACTCGACGAAATTAAATTATACTAGAAAAACATTAATTATAGGAGTATATAATGAAGGAGTAAATATATTTTTTTTACAAAGTCTAAAATGACTGATAAGAAAAAAAAAACAGCAGCACATCAGTGAAAAATAATGGTAGGTGGAAGAATGGAAACAACAGTAAATGGAGATTCTTGACTTTATTTTTGGAAAAAGTCTCGGGTAGAAAGCTACCCAGGAACTTCCCGGTCGAAAAATATAACGGGCTATAGGCGGTGGCTGTTCTTCGAGCTGCTTCTTCCCCGTCTTGGACGGGCCATGGGTCCGACCCTGCCGGACCGGCCCATGCCACCGCGGGAGGAGGGGACGGACCCGAAAAAAGTGGTTCGTTCCGGTCCTCCGACGGAATCCGCCTCCACCGTAAGTGTGGAAACCCGACAATAAATAGGCCGGTTCCGGGCGGAGCGCCGGAAACGGAAAGGCCGCGTCCTACTTGTTCTTGACGCCGAACGGAACCCTTTTGGTGACACGACCGCAGAAAAGTCCACCGATAAAGATAACTCCTAGAAGACCCATAGCCACCACAGCAAAATAATTTCTTGCTGGCGAACTGGCTACTTGACGTACCAACTCCTCGATAGTTTCAGCTGGAGCTACCTGTAAAAGAAAAAAGATCAAAAATGAAAAATATCATTACATAATTAGATAAGCATTTATTTAAAGATCGATAAGCGTAATGTTATTTCAAAAGATCATAACCTTTTGTTCTACAATAAAATGATAATACTCGTATGACCAGATAACAAGAGAAGTGAGGGACCAATAATGCCGATTGTCCAGTGCTTCTAAATTATATATAAAATATTTAAAAAGGCGCCAAAACCGCCATATAGTAATGTATGGATAATACCAGTATATACTGTACATGACACACAATTAATATTGTTATAATAATAAATAAACCATAATAAAGAAGATAATTTTGTTCTTTAATTTCAAATATTTTCTTTGGGGACGAAATATTTGAACAATAGATTTTGTCCATTATTTCCAATATTCTTACCTAAGAGAATTGACAAGGAGAGGGCGCGAGGGCCGGAAAACGGAATGAAACGAAATTTATTTCTGTAATACTAATAAACGACGAGTTGGCGTGGCAGCGGGGTTAAGCGGCAAACTGCCACGCGGTTGGCCTTTATAATTATATTATTTTATTACAAAAAATAAATAAATAAATAAGAGTTGAATGACAATTCACTTTTAAATTATATATTAAAAATCATTATATTAAATAAGTAACCTAAGGAATAGTGTAGGCCTACATTATCACAATAATGTATTCAAATCCAATTTATTTATAATAATTTATAAAATCTTCCAATTATCAGAATTTTTGATTATCTAAGGCTCCCTTGGTTTAGATTGTCTCAAATAATTAGGTTTCTATTGTAAGCTCTATCCACATATTTTTAATAATAGAATCAGAAAGATAATATCTTTATTAGGAATAAATATTGAAGATTGCACAGATGGTTTGACAATGCAATTTGATCAAATAGACAAATACAAAAAAATTTTATTTTTAACTGACTTTTAGGAATTATTATTTTTATTTTGCAACTTCCACTTTATAAAAACACTTTCTAAAATTTCTCAGTTTATACATGAGTATGTATGGTATTTCAAAAATTAAAACCTAAAATTTTTTAAAAAGACAAAATTTTTCAAAATTCATTGAGAATAACATTAAAGTGAAAGCATTTATTTAAAAGCTTCAGAAGAAGACAGTACAACTCAGCATTTTCAATAGTTTTTGAAATAGATATTTTGAAAATAGCTTGAGTTATTTAAAGATGTCAAGAAATATCCAATTTTAAAAATTTTTTTCTATTTTTTGATAGAACATTCTTAAAAACTAGAGCCTCAAAAAAAAATCTAAAATTTTGCACTTTCAGTTTATTCAACAGATGTAACAACTAAATAAAAAATTATAAAAATCCAATACATCACAATTCTTTGTAAAATCATCAAAATTTTTTCATTTGGATGATTTTACAAAGAATGACTATGTTCAAATCAGACTAATAGTATACATATGATTAATTATAATGAACTGATGAAATGTATGTTGGAAATTATTCATTAGTTACATTTCACAAATTACCATAACCTAAATTAATTTTCAGATTGTATAATAAAAAAATTATCAATAGCACTATAGCAAGTTTTAAAATTCAAGAAAGTTTAATATTTTAAACAAAAATAAATTTGCATTTTAAAATAAACATAGCAACTAATAATCTTCAGAATTTATGCAATTAATAATGAGTTAACACACTATATGACCAAGCCTGTTTTAAACATGGGCAACCAAATTCAAATCAATGTAAATTTATTCTTGTAACTAATGTACAGTTATTCTTGTCCTCAACTCTATTACATAATATGACAATGTTTATACACTCAATACAAGTGCTTCCATCTAGGAACAAATTCTGAACTTTTATTTATATTTTTTTCTTAAGACCAATGCAAACCATCATCACATTCATTCTTCAATTTTTGTTGTTTATAAGATATTGATTTTTTTCTAGATGATATGAGTTATGTATTTGTTAAAAAAGTTATTTATTTATTTTTTAATCATCAAAAATTTAGAATTCAATAAATTATCTAAATATGATAGACAAACTAAAATATTTCAAAGTTTCATAAAACATCAATTTTTATTAAATAAAGTTTTTTCCCAGCAAAATAGGAAATTATTTCTTCTCTTATCCCTAAAAATTTCAAATTAATAAAACCAGTCATAAATTTTAGAGACTTAAAAAACCATTAGTCCAGAATAGCATAGATGGCACTTAACATTGGATGTCAGTGAGTTTTAATACAGAATTCATTAAATCATCATTTTCATAACAAAATAGTTTCTTCTAAAACCATAATAATATAAAACAATTCTTTAGGCAGGCAAGAATAATAATTTTATATAACATTATTTTAATAAAACAGTATTAATTATTCCTGCCTGAAGTTCCTTTACACTTTTATGAATTCTATGTTGTTCAAATTATGTTAAATACATTATCTAGTAGAAAAAATAAATAATAATGATAAAACAGAAAATATTAGTACAATAAAAAAAATAATAAAACAAAGATTTTTTTTAATTGAATTATATAGTATAAATCAAGCACTTTATTGTTTTAACAATTTATTTGTTAGAATATGATTTAAGTTATAACTGCATGTAAATATTTAAAAAATTTTATCTAGAATAAAGTTATAGATTTTTGTACTTGTACATTATATTAAATTAATAAATACTTCTTTTGTTTATACATTATTTTGAAATACATAAATGCAAATTAAAATGCATGTTCAGAAGTTCAAATGTATTCTTTAACTTGCAACCAAAAAAATTATTTAAAAATGTCTATGTAAATGTACTGTAAATATTTTGTTGTTGCAGAATCTTATATATATATATTTATAAATTAACAATGGCTAAAAATTAGCACTATATTGAATTATTTTATTTGATTTTATATTCTATATTAACAAAATATTTAAATTCATAAAAATATCCTTCTTATAAATTAAAATACAAGATATAAATATTTTGATTTAAGATCAAACATTTTTAATATCAACTTAGCAATTCATAAGTACAATCAGAAATAAGTACAATCAAAAAAAGTAAAATCATTGATATACCAAATCTATTCAAATTAAAAGAATAAAAATATATAACAGATCAAATAAATAAGAACAATTTTATCAATTAACTGCATTTTATTTATTCTAATCGATTGGTACATTGGTAGCATGCTTACTTCTGACGTCAACATATCCAAGATTTTTTATTATTATTCGAATTCAATTTTTTGGGGTAGTGTTTTATATTGTCATTTGAACAAATTGATATGTGCGAATTAATAGAAGAAATTCAAAATTTTATATAGTGAATATTCAAATTTCTTCAGCAACCACCTTACTTGATAACCGGCTTAGGCTTAAAATCTAGGCTTAGTCTATATCAATTAAAATGTTTTAATTTATATATGTTCGAGAATTTTAACTATTATATATGAACGCTTGATAATTTATAACATACCACGTATCAGCTTTTCTCAAGGGCTTTCTTAAACAGATGAAAATTTTGTTTTTTTGGGTTTCCAAATCGGGAGGATTCCTGACGCCTTCCGCCATGTTTGTCTTCTAAAATTTTCTTTTTTTTTTTTTTTTTTTTTTTTTTTTTTTTTTTTTTTTTTTTTTTTTTTTTTTTTTTTTTTTTTTTTTTTTTTTTATTTATTTATAAGTGTGTGTGTAACACGTAACATTGCGTCTTACGTTTACGATGACGTCAAATGTGAGATTTCCTTTTTTGCTAATAATATGAATGAATCGAGAAGTTTCCTTTTATCACAATCATTAAATAATTTTTTAAGTTTCTACATAAATTACTCTAAAATATTTGAAAAATTGCTTTTAAAAATTCTCAATTAAATTTGAAATTAATTATTTAATATACTTTGTAAATTAATTTTGAATGGCAGTGACTATAGGTATGATTATTTTTAATCATGTTTATAATGATTGCATCATTCTTTTGTAACTTAAATTTTGAAGCGTCGACAAACTTCAATGTCACTTGGATTAGGAGCCAAGTTCTATTTCTATCGTTCTCAAGAACGATTAATGAAGGCATTTTAACAGTGTTCAGAGATATTGCATTTATCATCGTTGGTATTTATAATAAGTCTTTCAATATGTGGGAATCTCAATATGTATCATTATGATATATATAATATTGGACTCAATGACAATTAAAATTCATTAAAACATTTACAAATATTATATTGCTGTTATACAGTATTTTAAATAATGCCATATTAAGGTGTATCATAATTTAATTAAAAAATTCTAATTATAATATACATATTGCATATTGTAAACTATTGTATTTAATTTTAAATATGAAAAAAATTTGAATAGAAAAAATAATTCGTAAGAAAATGATAATTTGAAGGAATTAATTCAACAAATTAAATAAATAATTAAAATTAATTACAGTTCTAAACATAACTAATAATTATTATAATCATTAAATTAATAACTGAATTTATGAAAAATTAAGTTAAAAACTATCTAGCGATATTTTGGAATTTAATCATTTGTTTGCATGTAAAATATATATTACATGCAAACAATATATAATATTGTTATATACTGTATTTGCAAATATATTTTAAATCGCCGATATGAATCTACTCTAAAATTTATCAAACGAATTTAAATGAATTCTATGTGATGCAAATATGTTTTTTTTATCACTAATTTATTAATTAAATACAGGTATCCCTCGCTATACGCGATCTCACTTTACGCGTTTTCGCTAAAACGCAATTTTAAAAAGTAAATTAACTTTTTAAATTTAAAAAATAAATTGTTTAAAAATTGTCTCGTGGATGAATTACACGAGAACCATTTATCAGAGTTCAACTAATGAAGAGCTTCTGGAAATGGAGAACAACATGAATGATGAAAGTCAGGAGCTCTTTGTTGCTGAACCCATCAAACTTTCAACAAAGCAAATAACTGAATTTTTTAAACATAGCCAGTGCTGTCAGAATAATTGAAGAAAATGATCCTAATGAAACTAGAAGTGCCAAAATTGCGCAAGAGAAATTCAGAATTCTTTGGCTTGCTACAAAGAACTTTATAGAGAGAGAGGAAGAATGCTGCCAGTCAGCTGAGTTGTTTAATAAAAGAATCGAGACTCTTTTATTAAAATAAAATTGAAGATCATCAGTATATCATCCTAGAGACTTCAAGAGAGCAAGAGAGACGTGATCCAGACTCGCCAGACCCAGTCCATTCAATAATGAATTGAAGACTGTCAGAATTATGTAGTGTTTAGTTATTTATGACTTGTATTAATAAAATTTATTCATCCAACCATTCATTAAAATTTGTGTGTTTTGTTTATAAGTTTAAATAATTCATTCATTAAAATTTGATCTTTTTTTTCACAGGTGTAAAGTTTTCATTTTTTTATCCTTCTGAAGAAACACCTATTCCTATCTCACCCATGCTAAATTCAACTCACTTTACGCGAATTCGTGTTACGCGATTATTTCATAGAACTAATTAATCACGTAAAGCGAGGGACACCTGTATAGGCTTACAAGGGGAGGACACAGCTGACCCCCCACCGATTTTGATCCGCTTGCGTATGGTGAAAATACATCAAAAATGAGTGAATCCGTGTCCGAGCTTTTCATTGAATATGACCTTCTAATAGTATTTTTTAACACTTGAAAAATCGAACTTTTGATAATTCAGCTTAAAAGCGATGGATAGATAACAGATGAGCAGGTGGACAGATGGCGCACTCGATAACTACGTGGCTCG
The DNA here is from genome assembly GCA_000484575.1 of Olivierus martensii. Classification (NCBI taxonomy): domain Eukaryota; kingdom Metazoa; phylum Arthropoda; class Arachnida; order Scorpiones; family Buthidae; genus Olivierus; species Olivierus martensii. Next base: position 2,466 of record AYEL01049828.1, on the reverse strand, counting down.
TAATCTGAAGGTAGTGGATTCGAAACCGGGTTGAAAAATTATTTTTCATTGCACTCGATAACTACGTGGCTCGTAATCTGAAGGTAGTGGATTCGAAACCGGGTTGAAAAATTATTTTTTATTTTTCATTTTTTTATTTTTTATGTACGTACATTTTAATTAATTTATTTTAATTATTATTAATTTTATAGACGATTCCAATTCCGGGACAATCCCGGCCAATCCGGGACGGTTGGCAACTCTACTGTTGCGCGATATGGCGGCTTAACTAAATCTAACCTAACATTATTTTAAAAATATTCTTCGTGTGTTACTTTCTTAGTTTTTGTTTGTATGCAAAGAGTTCAAAAGCATCTATAAAAACTACTTTTTTTTTTCATTAGAAACATTAGAAAATAATTCATCCAACTAATTTATTAAATAGTAGGACGAATTATTTCTGTTTCGAAAATTGTCTGAATTAATTAATTCAGACAATTTTCTTTAAAAACAAGTATTTTATTAAGCCGAGTGATTGCTAAAAACATATTACATCAGAATGTTATAAAATATTAGGTACGTACTGTACTTAATTTTATAAAAACAAATTTACAACTTAATATGAATGGTGAAATTTACTGTTCATGGTTATATTATCAAACTTTGGAATAAACTCATAGTGTACATGTGCACTGTTTTCTTTTTGATTGGGATTTTACGAATGTGGGTCTTGAAACTGTAATGAGTTCTAGTTTATGCGGAGAGCTGTACAAGATGTCTTCGCTGGCCGTGTTTTGCCCATCCCTACTTTATACTGAGATATAACTTTATTAGCATGGAAGATTAAATATAAAAATGTTAGAAATAATAATATTTTTAGTATAAGATTGTTATTTGATAAAATATTATTTATTCAATATATGGTTATATATGATTCAATATTATGGATGTAAAAATGAATTTATGGTCACCAGAGTGCCTTTAATACTCCTCCCCCTATACTGTTGTGTACTGTAGAAAGTTGAAATCAATTGATTTAATTTTTTTTATAAAATTCAAAATGTGGATAATGTTGCTTTTCGTTTTTTCTGTGAATGGTAGGAAAAATTTCAAATGAATTTCTGCAGAATTTATAAAAATAATAAGAAAATACATTATTTGACTTACAGTTAGCTTGGAATTGAAACAGCTTTTAAATAAAATGATATTCATAACTTAAATATTATATGGAAATTTACTACAGAGAATACTTTTAAAATAATAAAAGTGTGAGATCATTATTTAATACGAGTGTTGACTATGGCTGCATGCAAACAATCACCACAGGAATTCATCCAAGATGTCTTTTCTCCAATGGTAGCAGTTTTGTGTAGTCAAGATGCAAAAAATACATGCCAAAAAAATAATTTAACTTTCGTAGAGCTCGTACAGCCATTTTGTCGTATAAATACTGAAGGTAAGTATCTGGAAATTTATTTAAAAATTAAAAAAAGTATCTCGGAATATAACTTAATAAGTTTACAGAATATACATTTACAGAATCTAATAACAATTTGAAGTTACATTTTGTTTAATTTGTAGAGTATATTAAATTTTATTGAAATTCATTAAAGCATAATAGATTTGTATATTAGAAATGAAAAAAGTGTGTTGAAAAAATTCTATCATTTACAAATGGCTTTATAATTTTGAAGATGAATTGTAGTATATCCAAGGAGTATATCATTAAGGAAATTATTATGCAAATATTGAAAATAATCAATCTTTCAGATTATTTACCCCATATAAAATGTTTTCCGTAAGCATTAATTTTAAATGTGGCCTCCAATCAACCAAAGCTGTCTAAAGTGACCCTTTAAAGAGAATGAGTTTGAAACCGTTGGCCTATAATAACAATTCTTCTCTGCTTCTATTTAAAATACATGAATAAGTAGGAATATTCATATTTAAAAATGAATAAAAATATTAATTTATTTTGTATAATATTCGGATGTCAACACAATATGCCTGCATGTAAGAAATACTTTTATTCAAGCGTTTTACATTTTAACACTATAGTTCCTTTCGTATCCTTTGTAATCGAACATTTTGGATATGTGGCGGTTCGGTCTTGTAGTACTACGCATAATTATATTGAAAAATATCGAGATATATTTTTTGGTCAACAGATGATGCCACATTCCATTCTGGTAGAGTACTATTTATTTATTTATTTATTAAAAAGGGTAGTGGGCTGTACTCTGTGGTTTAGCCTCGAGAATGATGAAGGATGAAGTTATTAGGATATAGGAAAGTTAAGAAAATGTTGAAAGGTTCCTACCAGAAGAAAGTGTGGCAGGTCACTAGTGGAAAATAGTGTTAGTTGCGTTCAATACAATTTAAACATTAAAAATACAAATCAAAAATGAAAGTTCAACAAAGTCTTCACTTGGAAGGACCCGATAGATAACATTAATATTTATAATACATAATGAAAACTCCGACAAT
>AYEL01049827.1:0-49199 GCA_000484575.1 Olivierus martensii | reverse complement strand
ATATATATATATATATATAACAACAACAAACATAAAGTTAAAATGAAATAATTATTTAATTTGAATTGAGTATCCAGATTCAGAAAAGAATTAAAAAACTGGGTCTAATGCCTTAGAATCTCTTAAGAATTGAATAAAAGCTTTAAACATTAATTGGGTTACTGATAAAATAATGAAGTTCGCAAGGCCAGTTGTAACCATTTAACACAGCTTGCCTTTCTAAGTTATCCCTTAGTGTAGTAAAGTTCAAACAATCAACCTGAGAAGGAGGATATTCCGATTATGGAGAGTTTGATAAAGAATCGTGATGAGTTGGAGCAGGAATTCTTAAGATGGGAATTTGTAGGACAGAAGAAGGCGAGAAATAAAGATAGGAGAGGATAGAAATAGAAAAGAATAGTTACAGATAAAGGAGACAATAAAGTGGCTGAATGAAAATAAATATAGGATAGCAAGAGAGGATAAGACGAAGAAGATGGTACTTATGAAGGAAGAGGTATACGAAGACTTCTTGCATAGATATATAGAAGAGTCAGAAGCGGTAGAGTTGAAGCAGGACCCTACATTACTGATGGCGAAAAGGGTGGAGAAATTAATTAGGGACCCTAAGTTTCCGCAAATCTGGAATGTGAGGAAGCAGGAGAAGCCAGCATGCCAGAGACTTTTTGCCTTCATTAAGGTACACAAAACACCGGTGCAAGCTAGGCCAGTGGTAGAGAAGAGATTGTCTCCAACGTATAATTTAGAGAGAGTAATAGCAGCATGGGCTAATAAAATATTAGGCGAGACACAGGAGTCCATGAAAATTACATCTACTGTTTTACAAAGACTCAGAAATATACAACTGGATGGACAGGAGATATGGGCTACCTACGATTTTGAAGCGTTATATCCGTCTCTGAAATTAGAACCAGTTTGTCTCCACTTGTATAGGTTTTTGATGGAGAATGTACCAGAAGAGCAGTCCACTCCGAGAATACTGCAGGAGATAGCCCACCTGCTATGTCATAGTTCATACTTTAGATTTGCTGGTAAAATATACAAACAACGACTAGGAGTACCCATAGGCAGCCCTATAGCGGGGTCTCTGGCGGAAATTATACTAAGGGATGTAGAGAGGCAAAAGCTAGATCAGTTCAGGCCGGATACCAAGTTATACTTAAGGTATATAGATGACATCATTGTAGTCTGGAGAAACGAACAGAAAGTGGGAGATTTAGCGAAAGCGTTCACCTTAGAGCAGTATGGGCTCAGTTTAAAAGCGGATCAGAGTAGTAGGAAAGGAATACACTTTCTAGACATCAATATCCAACTAGAAGGGAGAACAATAAGAACGACAGTGTTTAGAAAACCAACGTATACGCCAGTGTTGATTCCTAATTGGTCGAGAGACCCCCCAAGTTATAAAAAGGCTGCGTTTAGATCCATGTTTAGAAGAGCGGTGGAATATTGTACAGACCCGGAAGACTTACGAATTGAAGTGAACAACATTATATGTATGGGATTTAAGCATGGATATGGCAAGAGTTTCCTGATAAGATTATATAGAGAAATGAGAGAAAAAGCCAGATTTAGGGGACAAGAAAACGAAGAGCAGGCCGGAAGCGACGAAGGAAGATATTTGCCTATTCCTTACCACCTAAAAGATTTAAGAGTAGTTAAACGCATTGCTAAAAAAGAGGGACGGACTCTGGCACCAAGAAGAGCGCCTACGATATTCAATTTAGTGCGTAATGATAAAGACAGATTAACGCAAATGGAAAGGAGTGGGGTGTACAGTATTCCGATAGAGGATGTGGTAACAGAAGAAAAGGCTGCCTATGTGGGAGTAACTAGTAGAACCTTAGCTACGAGGATTGATGAGCACAGAAGAGATGTAAGAAAAGGGAAGATTAATACCGCGTTAGCGATGGAAGCGTATGCTAGAGATCTGGATATAAAATGGCAGCAAGCGGAGGTGATAAAAACGATCACACTGGGGACGCAACCTGTAGTAGCGGAAACAATTGAAATATTAAAGAGAAAAGATAAAGTGAATTTAGTGAATGATAGAGTAGCTTGGGAGTTGCCAGGCCTTGGAGATACGCACTTAGGGAAGAAATGGAGAAAAAAACGGAGTAAAGCGGGATTGGAAGAAGAGGTAGAAAAGTCGGCAAGAAGTATACAAATAGCATAATTAGCTATAGTTATAGCTTAGAATATATTAGTATATAGTGGATTTAACATTGTATGTGTTATAATTTATAGCGCATGTGTGTTTGTTAATGGAATTTAAGTTTTGGCACCAAAAATGTTTGTACGTGCATAGGAGTTGTAATAAAAGCTGATTTATCCTAGACTGCTTATAGTGCTTGAATGGATCATATGTACAAATTAATAAATACACTCACACCATACTACAAATGCATACCAGACACAATCCTAGAAAACTCAACATACAAGATGTATTACGACAGAACAATCCTAACTGACAAAACCATACACCACAACAGACCAGACATCACTCTCATAGACAAGCAAAATAAAGTTACCTACATTATAGACATCTCTATACCAGACACACACAACATCCAAGATGTATTCACCCAAAAATTTAGCAAATACACAGAACTCTCACAAGAAATAAGCATCTCTGGGGAATGCAAAAGGTAGTCATAGTACCCATCATTCTCTCCTCTACAAGAGTAATCCCTCACACACTACACAAAAGCCTCAAAACACTAGATCTACATCCCAAGAAATACATAACACTACAAAGCATCACTACTCAATACATGCAACATAGTAAGAAAGTTTCTCAGCACTGACACAGACAGTTAGTTAACCCACAATTAAATATCACAAGTAGCTATGTCTTGACTCATGTCCGACATAGCACTTTGACCTGGAGATACTCTGTGCCCACACTGATGTACTATAACATAACAACAATAATAATAATTAAACAATGCTTCTGAGCTGCTGCCCAGCCTGTCCCCCACCCCTCAGCTCACAGAACCAAAGAACGAAACAAAGAATGAACCTATGAGAAACCCAGAAATGATAATTGATATCAACTCTTCAAAAAAATCACAGAGGTCCATTTGTAACACCACAACTAGAGAAAAGCTGAACAACACCAATTACAGCCCTCAAAAGTGTTAAGGGAAACACATCAAAACCAATCTTAACATAAAAACACCAATAACAGTCCTCAAAACTGAAAGAAGCAGGAAAACAGAGCTTAACAAATAATAATACCATATATCAGACTATTAGGTCTGGGAATCAAATCCAGTCACAATTGCATTTACCAACAGCAAAATTTATTGATGACATCATTGTCATAAGTACGAGTTAGTTGTAAGTTGAAGTTGTAATAAGTCAAGGACTACCTATATATCAGCTGAAAGTTTTGTGCAAATAAAATTAAAGCAAACACATATAGTATGATATATAACATTTAGTTATATACTAAATGCTAACAAACTTATTTTGGAAGCCAACTATTGATTATTCCATATGTAAAATGAACAAAATATATTTTGAAAAGCATATGATTCAAGATATCAAAAAAGCATTATCCTCTAAGGCAGGGGTGGGCAATTATTTTCTGCCGCGGGCCGTATAAAAACTGAAAAGTACCTAAGGGCCAATTTAATCTTATGGTGCCAAAATTACATAATTATTAATAATATAATGAAATTATTAATGATAACATTACATAATCATTAATAATTAATAAAAATTACTTTGACTTAAAATGACTACTCACATTCTTGCACAAACATGTAGTATTCCTCTCACCATCACACAGGATGTTGCACCAATTTATCTGCACACATTCTTGACAATCTCGCTAACATGTATATAGGTTGAGCCAATTTATCTGCTCCTTCTTAATCACGCTATCGTGTGTAGCAACTTTTGTGATACTTACACAAAGAATATATTCATGTATCAATATTATTTAAAAATATATGCTTTTCTCGTGTTACTTTCTTAGTTTTTGTTTGAATGCGAGACCAAATCATCTCGTAGAAACTATTTTTTTCATTAGAAACATTAGAAAATAAAATCCTGGAATTAATAAATTCAGACAATTTTCTTTAAAAACATAAGTATTTTATTAAACTGATTGATTGATAACAACCTATTACATCAAAATGTTACAAAATATTAGATATTTACGTAATTAATTTTGTAAAATATTAGATATTTACGTAATTAATTTTGTAAATTTACAGAGGTACCTACATAATTAATTTTGTAAAAACAAATTTACAACTTAATGCAAATGGAGAAATTTACTATGTTCATGGTTAATTATATCATCAAAATTTGGAGTACCTCGGTAGTGTACGTGGAATGTTACAAAATATTAGATATCTACACAAATTTTGTAAAAAAAAAAGTTTACAGTTTAATGTGAATAACTACGTAATTAATTTTGTAAAAACAAATTTACAACTTAATGTGAATTGTAAAATTTACTATGTTCATGGTTAATTATATCATCAAAATTTGGAGTAATTCAATTTACTATGTTCATGGTTAATTACATCATCAAAATTTGGAGTAATCTCTCTGATGTACACATATTCTGTACAGAATATCCATTATCTTATTTTTTCTTTTTGACCAGAATTTTATGCATGTGGGCTTGAATCTGTAATGTATTCTAATTTATGCGGCGGGCTGTATAAGATGCCTTCGCAGGCCGGATCCAGCCCACAAGCCGCCTTTTGCCTACCCCTGGCTCTAAGGAAACAAAAGTGCAATGATAGCAAACAATGATTCAATTTTATTCAATTATTTATCATACAGAGATAAGCATAAGATAATAATTTATGACCAAATAAATAGTTAAAAATTGCTAAGTTAAAAAAAAGTTTTCAAGAATATTTTATAGAACTATCATGATTAAAATTCTCAAAAAGAGAAAATTATAAGAGATGCATTATTCTGAATCTCTACTAATTTTATTTGTAAATTTTGATCAAATAAATTAAATACAGGATATGATTACAAAACTGTTATCATCAATATGTAAGTAGGAAAAAATAAATACAGCACTAACAGTAAGTAGAGGAACACGTTTAATTACATTTGGAATGTTTTCAACCATATCATGATCATCATCAGTGAAAAACATCATTATAAATAAAGTTTATAACAATGTTTTTGCTGATGATGACCATGGTGTGGCTGAAAACTTCTGAATGTAATTTAAATGTGCTTCTGCTATTTAGTGCTGTATTTATTTTTTCCTATTTTTTTTCCTAAATTAAATACAGTGAAAAGTCAAAGTTCTTTGAAGATCAAAGCACAAAAATGGTAATAAAAAAAAAAAAAAAAAAAAAAAAAAAAAAAAAAATTGAAGATCAAAGCACAAAAATGGAAAAAAAAAAAAAAAAAAACAACCTATAAATTAATTTTTTAATGACAAATAATATAAAACTGTTAAATTTCAAACTTTAAATTCAGCTACTGAAATAAGAAGGAACCATTTTCTTATTTTTAAAAATATTTGTATGAAAAGTATGAAATATTTACAAAGTGATTATTTAGAAAATTTATACTATTAAAATAAAATTGTTTGAAATTTTAAATTTTTATATTAAAAATTTATGACTGAATCTGAAACTAGACAAAAAAGTCAGTAATATATAAAAATTATAATTGAAAATGATAAAAATTAAGTGAAACATTGTGAGCTAAGGGAAAAAATGCAGAATTCATGAATAAATTATCATATATAAATTATAAATTATTAATAATTTTAATAAATTATAAATTATTTTTCTGCAGCATTCACAATCATCGCTTTCATATGGACTACAAGTGTTAACAATAAATTAAAACAATCTTGCATCATAAATTGGATTAAAATCAATTTAATTCTGAAATATGATTTCCTAGATATGTTAATCTATCAACTTATTAGCAATTTTAAAACTGTCTTATCATTTTATTTCAGATGATGTACTGTATCAAAGTTAGTTCATTCACCCTATTTAGAGTATGTTAAACAATATTTTTCAAAATTTATGGCAATTCAATATAGTATATTTAGAACAAATTTTAAATTCTTAACATCTGCTTTTAATTGTACTTTTTAGACTGAAATACTTAATCATTAAAAAATAATTACATAAATACATTTAGCATATATATGTAACATTACCTTTTGACCATTTGAGGTAGAAAATACATGCAGAAGATTACTAATTATTTGTGATGCATTGGCTCCAGGAGCATAGGGTTGAGAAGGAGTTGGTGGCAAAGGTGGAGGACTGATTGGTGTAGAAACAGGAGCAGGTGAGTCTAGTAAGCAATAGTGACATAAAGTTGTTAAACCTTCAATTATTGTAAGTAAGTAATCTGGTGGAGTTTGGAAGAGTTCTTGTGAAACAGTGTCATTTCTAATACATATACAAATATAAAGTATATCGTTTAAATGTTTAATTCAAAATTAAAATTCTCTGAATAGCATACCTATTAGAATTAATGTCATAACTATAAACTGATGCTACTGTTTCTAGATTATGGCATAGTTGGCTAACTACAGATATAACCAAATGAGTGAGAGAACGACCAGCAAATGGCAATGTTGATGTTACCAATGATAACCAATATGTATGAAGATGAGTTTTGTGTGTTTGACGAAGAGCACTGATAATTGCTGTTAACAACATCGGCTGTGATGGAATATGTATACCTAGATTAAAAGAAAATTTTATTTTAAGAAAGTTATAATAAATTCAAAATATTTAAGATTAGCAAATATACTTGGCAATTTTCAGGTGAAAAATTAAATGACTTTCACAAATAATTCATCAAGCACTTTAAGAAGGAATAATTTTTGACATTTTATGAGCAGCAGAACTTGAAAGTTTAAGGTTATAAATGACTTTTTGCTTATGAAGATAATTTAATGTCAAATCATTATCAAATATCTGAAACCAAACTGATCCCCAGTTTGATAATTTAGAATTAAATTATATTTTTAATAATTATTTTAAATCAAGGTTAAGGTGTTGCCATCTAGTAATTAATAATTAGACAATAATTTTTAACTAATTTCCTGAAATTAAAACTTTCCATCATCCAGAGTCAAACTGGGAACTTTGGGATAATGGCCCAACATCTTAACTAATTAGACTACTGAAGCAATAAAATTTTATAAAATTAAAATGCATTTCTGCCACAGAAGTTTCTTCTCTTTTTTTCAGTTCTTAATAGCAGAAACCATTTGACCTGTCATTTGACAAGGTAACTGGATACTTCTGATAGGGATTTTTTTAAAAAATGTCTTGCTGAAAATTCTGAAAAATGATTTTCAGAATTTATTCAATGTATAACATTTATGCATATGTACTTTTGGAGCTGTTGTTTTTGGCTGTTTTATGACATATCAATAATATGTCAGATTTCAATTTCAGGAATCTATACAATGATTAATTAAAGAAATTTATTGGACTAGGCTTACACTAGCATTCCAGCTAAGACTCCATGTAGCAACAAAGCTCCTTGCAAATCTTTGGCAGACAGATTTGGGAACTTAAATCAGATAAATCTAATCAGATGTCTGCCTATCCAGTTTGCCAAGAAAGTTAATGACTATATAGATAGCCCAATTTGGAATGCTAATGTCAGCCTAAGCAAATAATATCATCTCATCTAAATAATGACATTTTTGAATCCAAATGGAGATCTTATAAATTGAGTTAATGATAAGCTTCTTTTTGAAATCTACCAACAAAAAATAATAATCATAAATTATAATGATGATGACATGAATTTCCAATAAGTTTCTGAAACTAATCATTATATCAGCTTCATGAAATTAAAATCTGCTGCTGCCATGGTAGTCTAATTGGCTAAGAGTTCCAAATCATTTTCTTAAAATTCCTAGTTTGACTCTGGAAAGTGGCAAATTTTTAATTTCAGAAATTCAATTAAAAATTATTAAATTGTGCCACCTCAATCTAAATTTAAATTTAATTAATTATTAACACAACAAATAATGGCTCTATACCCTTGATTTAAAATAATTATTAAAATTACTTTAATTCTAAACTATTGTACTAGAAGTCAAGTTGGCTTTGGATATTTGGTTTGTATTGTCATGTATTTGTTATATACAATAGTCCTTAACTTACAACAGAGTTTGGTTTGAATCCTGTCACTGTAAATCAGAAATGCCCAAAAATTATGGACTTCTCATTACTAATGTTTATTAGAGCACTATACATTATCTTACTAAACATAAAGAATCCAAAACTACAAGAACCGGATCCAAAAAAAGGATGTTTTTTCCATATATCAGATCATTGGATCAGGGACTTGAATCCATGGAACTACATTGGCCAATCATAGAATTATTGATTATATCATTGTATATACAAATTGTGTCATAAGTGATGAATTATCTGTATTTCCCTAGTTATTTTACATTAGAGTATAAATGATCATTTATTTATATTCAGTCATATCAACTAATGACAGAAAAGCTATTCTTTTTTTTAATATTGAAATAAAATCTCAAAATATACAGAAACTTCCCAACTTACTGTAGATGGATCATTTTATGAAAGTCTACATATATCAAAACATATGTAATGTTGGAACATACCCTATAGAGTACTAGTGTGTCACAAAGACAACTATAAGAATAATTATATTATATGAGTTATATTAAAGAATAAGCACTGTGGAGAATTATGATGCTATGATCGTGTATTGCCAGTACCCTCTATAGTACAAAGTCTACCAACCTATGATGTCACGATTAGTAACATCATCATCAGTAGAGTAATGTTGCTGCAAGATTGCCATGTGCTTGACAGTGTTCATTTGATTCATTAAGTTTATTTCAAGTTTTTAAGTTCAATTAAAGAAAGTTGCTGAAGATAAAGAAGGCAAGAAGCTATCAAGAAGTTGTGATTTTAAATATTGATTACGAGGATTGTTAATAATTTTAATTTCCTCCTACCATGCCTTACACATGTTGTGTTCCCAGATGCAAAGGCAACTATAAAGATGAACCAAAAGTTACAGTTTTTCTCATTCCCCAAAGATCTGGAACTGAGGAGGAAATGGAAGAATGCCATTAAAAGAGATAATTTTACAGTGAATTCCCATTCCAAAGTAAGTGTTAATCATAAGTTCTGTATTTGATAAGAACAAATCCCAGATAATCAGTAAATTTTATTTGTAAAATTCTACCCTGGACTATAAAATATAAACAAAAATTGTCATAAAAGAAAAACTGTGGGATCCTTATATTTTATCATCATAGATTAGAATACATTGTTAGAGTTGTAATTATCTGGATCATTATTTAAAAGGACCACCCAGAAAAATAGAAGTTTATATATTATGTAGTAGTTTTGTTAATCAAAAAGTTTGATACATGTTTCACAATACTAAAAAGGAGATTTACTGTTATAATTTGTAGGTATACATGTTTGTGAATGATAGTTACATAGTGACTATACTAATAACACTATTCATATAATTACATGATATTTAGAAAGAAATTTAGAAACATCAGACATTGTTGAGTTACATAGATGATAGTCCAGATAATCACAATTCTATTGTAATTTCTTTTCACCATATAACATTTTTAAATGACTCAAGATTTAAATTTTAAGGACATGTATACTAGTATACATTTACAGATTTGATTTTAATATTTAGATTGCCTGAAATTGCTTATTATCTGTGTTTTAACTCTAATAATATATTCTAATAGGTTTTGTTTACTGATTTAAGTAACTCCTATTTGCAGGTTTGTAAAAAGCATTTAATACAAGAAGACATTCTGTATGAAACACAATGCTATGATGAAGCCAATGGGATTCTCCTTAAAGCACCACTGAAAAGGCCAAGATTAAGAGAAGGTGACATACCAAAAATTCTCCCAGATGTGTCCAAGTACCTGTCATCAATCGCAACAACAAGCAGAGAATCACCAGAAGAAAAAAGGTTAAGAATGGAATGCTACAGTTTGAGAAAGCAGTAAGTGAAAGCATAGAAACACAAAACCAGTATAAGTCACAAAATCACTGTAAGAGTTTGAACGAATTTGAGAAAGAAATGAAATGTGAAATAATTCCCGACAACTTCATAACTAAATGAAAAAACAAACTACTTTACATTAATGTTAATTCTGATGATATTCCTTATCTATATAAGATAATCACCATTGATGCTGATTTAAAAGTATCATTTTTTATGTGAGATGCTTCAATCACTGAATTTATAGACTGTAAATTGCCATTCACATGAAATAATGTAAAAGAGTTTTCTGATTTCTCTGTATCCTGAGTTATGTTAAAAAAATGTGATCAATTTGATATCCAATCAAGCAATAATCCAAAACAATTAACAAAATTAGCTATCGATACCTTAATTTTTTATGCAAAAATTCCTTCAGAACTAAAAAACTAGTCAGATTCACATTCATTGTTGTTTCGTATATACGATAGATTCAGTTTTAAGGATATAGTAATGTAATAATTTTGTAATTTTTGATATTGCTACTATCAAAGTGACATTAAGTGACGTTTTGCTTGGATATCTTAATCTCTATAATATGCAATCGATTTTAATTAAATACAAATTAGCGAATGTTAATGAATATGTCAAAATCTTTTTCTTATAAGAACAAATAAAAACACTGTCATTAACAAATATTCTTATCAGTATTCATATGATACATTAAATATACTGTATCATCACTGATTTTTTCGATTTCACCTCATGCTTATCGTTTTTTGAGAAATTCAGAAATTCTCACATTGCCACATCCTAATACTTTGAGAAAATTGTCCCCTAATTGTGAAGTGAACCCAAATACTGAACAAAATGATAACAATTTCTGGAATATAATAAAGATGAAATTTAAATATCTGACAGATGATGATCATTTTGTTGTTCTGTTACCTTGATGAAATTCATGTAAAAGTATATGTTGATTTTAAAGGCGTGTGTCCATTGTCCTGGTATCACCGACCGGTATTGCCGAGTACCCGGCTTCGCTGTCGTTGAAAACGGAAAAGAAGTGTACATTTCACCGGCAGCCGTCTAGCCGGCAAATGAGAGGACCAATAAGATGATTCGTGAGATTTACTAAATCTAACCAATTGACGAGGAACTAACAAAATAATCTGTCAAAATAATAATAGCTTCTCTGGTTTGCATCGGAAAATTGTTGTGTATCATTTCAGTGCTTACAATTTTTTCAGTAAAAAAATCTATGAATAATAATGTTTTTAATAAGACAAAAAATGATTATGATTATTTGAATTTCTCTTTTCATGCTTAAAAAACGATTCGTCGCTTAAAAGTCGACTGATCTTGAATAGATAAAAGCTATAATATACTTTTTATCCACTTTTGTATGATGAAATATACCTTGTTGTTGAATATTTTATTTTATTTTTTAACATAAAATCATTAAATTTGGGTACACATCACAAAAAACGTGCGTGACGATCATACCATTAGTCAAAGATTAAAACAAATACGGTATGACGTCATTGTTAAATTTTCACCCGATGGGTTGAAAGTGATTTTGCTGAGTCCGGCAGCCGGAACAATTTAAACTCGACAGATCGGCCCGGCAATCGGCAAAACCGGAAGCCCGTCACGTGGTTATCATGGCAACTGCCGGGTGTCCGGTAAAACAGGGACAGTGGACACCTGCCTTAAGAATGGAAATACAGTGGGTCAAGCTCAATTAATAGAAAGGCAGTAAGCTATTTCAGTTCACCACCACAATTAAGCATTGTGTATGGACACCCTTCTGATTCTAAAAGGCCACTGTTTTACATCATTGATTTTGTCCATTTACTGAAATGCATTTGTAATAACTGGATTAACTAGAAAAATTTATACCAACTTTGCATTTTCCTAATTTCTTTAATCCAGAAATTATACAGGAAGCATCATGAAGTGTTCTAAAAACTTTTATCAACAAGAAAGTGAAAATATTTTAAAATATGGGTATGGAATATCACTGAAAGCATTACATCCAAATAATCTTGAGTGTCAAAATGTTAAACTTATGTTACAGTTATTTAATTAACATGTAATTGAAGAATTAAAAATTGTTGCAAATGATGATAATGATAATAGGAAAAGTTTTCAAGATACATTAGACTTCATGGAACTTGTCTATCAGTGGTGCATAGTGAATTAAAAAATATTTTTAGAAGGTTTCTGTAAACGTAATGTTTATATGGAGCATCTAACAGCACTTACTAGCAATAAAATCTATGCTTTTAATTGCTATTAGATGATTAGTATGATGTCATGATTATCTTGAGCATTTGAATCACCCAAAAGCAATCCAAATGCTCAAGATAATCATGTGTCTTTTTTATACAATTAAAAAAATTGGGGAAGGGACCTCAATTTTTTGTTAGCTTAGGGCCTAAAAAAATATAAATCCAGCCCTGAAGGGAATCATTATATCCAAATGTGGATCTATGTATTGATACATAAGCTGGGAATGGTCTGTATTGTTAGTAGTTTTGAATAATTGGCAATTTAAATAAAAAATATTGTAAAAAAATATATTTTTTTTCTCATATTAAAAGAAGTGCAGCACAAACTAAAAACAAGCAATTTATGAAATTCAAATCTATCATTTATTTTCTCTGCTTAATAATTCTACTACTGTATAAACTATACAGTAGTAGAATTATTATACTATACAGTAGTAGAAACTCTAAAATGTATTTGTACAGTGGTGCCTCACAATTCAATGATCTCTCAATTTGACATTTGAGTTTTGCGGATTGGTGCATGCACATGCATGGAATTGTGTGATGCCATTTGCTATTTGTCAGTTCTTTTTGGGTTACTTTGGTGTTTGCCCATGTTGTTTGTGTTATTTTCAATTCTACATTTTTCAGAAAGTAAAAAAATTTGTAATTACTATTATTTTTTTGAATGAAATGTAAGAATGGGTTAAAAGAGAACTGACCAGAGGAATAATTCTGAAAAGAAGAGCACTTGATTGAGCAAAGAGATGAAGAAAAAAATTGTAGATAAAGTGTATAAAGATAGAACAATTAAAATGTAATTTGAGTATGGCGTTCCTAGGACAACTGTGGCAACGTTTTGCAACAAAGAGAGAAGATTATGGGTGCTAGGGCATCTGCTGGAAGATTTCATTCCAACATTCAAGGGCTAATAAATTGTGTTTTGTTAATAGTGTATTTTGTAATTTAGTGTGTTATACAATAGTAAAACACATAATAGTGTATTTTATAATTTAGTGTGTTATACAATAGTAAAACACATATCTTCAATCCAACATCCAAGGGCTAATAAATTATGTGTTGTGTATAAAATAGTATTCCAACATTTAAGGGCTAATAAATTGTGTTTTGTGTATAAAATAGCATCATTCCAACAACCAAGGGCTAATAAATTGTGTGTGTTGTATATAAATTAGTGAATTTTGTAGTTTGTTAGGTGTCTGCTGGAAGACTTCATTCCAACATCCAATAATAAATTGTGTAGTCTGCTGGAAGACTTCATTCCAACATCTAAGGGCTAATAAATTATGTGTGGTATAAAATAGTGTATTTTGTAATTTAGTAATAAATTGTGTGATGTGTATAAAATAGTGTATTTTGTAATTTAGTTTGTTATAAAATAGTAAAACACATATAATAAAGTAAATAATATAATGTATCTCTCTCACCTCACCCATTAGGGGAGTAGAATGGGTGAATAACGAATTAATCTATTTTAAATAGACTTATATGGGAAATATTGTCCCGCAATTTGACATTACTTCGGCGATGGATTAGTGTCGAATTGTGAGGCACCACTGTAGTAGGTTTAAAATTATTGACAATTTAAGTTAAAAACTGTGAAAAAATTAAAACTTTTCCTTTTTTTTTCAGCTAACAGATCATAACACAGAACTTAACAAATTGATTCACATATGCATTGCTTTCAAGATTTTGACTATCCTAACATTAGATAACAGTCATGACTTTTGTAATATCGAAATGTATCATGGACAGCCAACTTTAAAATTGGCTGTCCATGATACATTAAGCAACACTTTAATGATGAATTTAAACCACACTTTTTATTCCAATTTTTAAGATGTAAAATTCAAATGTGGCTTAAATTCAAAATGGATATTTTAACATGTTATTTCTCCTATCTCCCAATCCTCAATGTTTGGGTTTTGCTTTACGTTCTTACGCATGAGCATAACCACCATTGATAACAGTTTATTCGGTGGTCCCTGTTTGTATTTTTCTGATTTAATCCAGTTGCTGATTGATAGCAGCTGTGTAGAATTGCGTCGTATCTGGCTATATTTTAATTATACGAAAAATCACGAATTACTATAATGCTGTTTATAACCACTATGGAAACAAATTACCATATTTATTATTTTAAACAAAAAAACTGAACCCAAGGAAAATTTTCCTAAGATTCGAGCATAAAAGAATGCATGGATGACAACAGAACTAAACCGGTTATTCTATTGGATGAATTGACCTTTGCAATCCATAAGCGCTTTACCATATAAGCTATAAGGCAGATCACATCTTTCGTTGAACAAGGGTATAATGGAGATTATCATAACGATATGAATTCGGAAAACTTTCAAAAATGGTTTGAAACACAATTACTGCCAAATTTGCGACAAATTCAATTATAGTTATGGATAATGCTCCTTATCACTCTAAACTTGTAGAAAACAGCTAACTTTAAATTAGCGTAAAGCAGTTATCAAAATCAAGATTGTTAAAATCGTCATCAAATATAGATTTCGCCAGATATGTTAAAGGCTGAACTGATTAATTTAGTTCGTAATTCAAATATAGAAATATGTTATTTAATAGATGAATTAGAGAAATTGCATAGGCATAAAATGCTACGATTACCATCATATTCACTGTGCTCTTAATCTTATTGAATTAATTTGAACAGTTACTAAAGGATATGTTAGCCAGAAAAATGCAAGTTCTTCTATAGAAATTTTATCAACTTTGTGGGGCGAAACCTTAAAAACTATTACAAATGAAAAATCGTATGCGTGTATTAAAACACGTAAAAAAATTATCAGAAAAATATTGGATTTCTGATGGCATCATTGACAAATTCCTGGAAAAATCAACCAAATTTTATTATTAATTTGGATGATGAAAATAACGATAGCAATGATATATCCGAAGTTGAAGAATTAGACTCAGCTGAAATCCGCTTTGATGGAATTGATTTATTGTCCACTTCCTAATAATATTCAAGTTAATGAAAAATTAACGTAATAAAAATCAAAAATTATAATAAAAATTTAAAAAATCATAGTAAAAACAAAAAATAACAAATATAAAATCATGAAGATATAATATTATCACAAAAAAAATAATAAATTATGATTTAAATTTTTGAAATTAATAAAATATTACGAATATAGTACAATACAGTATATTATATTTAATTGGAATAGAATGACAATGACGTTATTTATATTATTTTTAAATTATCACAAATCCTGAAATAAATGAATTAAATATCAAACTAAAAAAATTTCACTTATTAGTTGTGTATAAAAACAACATAGGGAGCATTCTTAAACTATATCACGCTGCTTTGATCACGCTGTTAGAGGAGCGAGGGAGCAATAGATTTGTGATGCTCTTGAGTATTAGTGTTGATGTTCGATGGTTTTAACATCGATGTTTTACGAACATCAATGTTTTGGTATCGATATTCGATTTTTTTTTTCTGTTTATGTACTAGAATTGACGTTTGTTAAATAACGTTATGTAATATTTTTATAAACAGAATTTTTTTTTTTTGTTTTAACATCGATGTTTTACGAACATCAATGTTTTGGTATCGATATTCGATTTTTTTTCTGTTTATTTACTAGAAATAACGTTATGTAATATTTTTATAAACGGAATTTTTTTTTAATAATTGGTAAGGATTTTATTTATTTTAGTTTTGCATTAAGAAAATCAAACAATTCATCTTCCAATACGGTACTTTATCATCGTCATTTAATTAATATTCGAAACGTTTTCGGTTTCTTTTCTTATTTCAAAGTATTTATATTTTTACAACTCAGTAGCTGTCTTCGAAAAACTTTCTGAGACAATATTTTGCTAAAAATAAAAGTAATTCTGCAACTTGCATATGTTGTCCAAAAGAACAGAAAACCACGCTGATAGATTACTTCTCAATCAATGATTAAAAGACTAATTTCCGATAAGTATAGTAACATTCCATAGTAGTCAAACAACAGCTCAAACAAAAATTTTGCTCATTGATAACTGATGTATGGACAGACATCCAGAATAGGAGTTACATTAGTTTGATGTCCACTTTATAGATAAACGTCATTTAATTAATATTCGAAACGTTTTCGGTTTCTTTTCTTATTTCAAAGTATTTATACTTTTACAACTCAGTAGCTGTCTTCGAAAAACTTTCTGAGACAATATTTTGCTAAAAATAAAAGTAATTCTGCAACTTGCATATGTTGTCCAAAAGAACAGAAAACCACGCTGATAGATTACTTCTCAATCAATGATTAAAAGACTAATTTCCGATAAGTATAGTAACATTCCATAGTAGTCAAACAACAGCTCAAACAAAAATTTTGCTCATTGATAACTGATGTATGGACAGACAGCCAGAATAGGAGTTACATTAGTTTGATGTCCACTTTATAGATAAGGAAAATAAAGTATGCAATGTAGCATTAGATGTTTTTATATTGAAAGAACGGTATAATAGCTAGCATGTAGATAATAAACTCAATAAACTAAAGCAATTGATAACATATTGGGAAATAGATAACTAATGTCAATGCAGTTGTTACTGACTATGCATAAAAAATGATGTTTTCTAGCATCAATGTTTTTGGGACCGATGTTTTCTAACATCGATGTTACCTTTCGATGGTTTTTAGGATCGATGTTCAACACTATTGAGTACAGTATATGAAACAAAGTAGTTGAAAGTACTAGTATAAAATAATTCCTATTTTCAATTATCTTATGTATTTTTTATTTTTATATAAAATTGGAGCAATATTTTTAAGTAGAAGGGGAGAATCTTCAAATTTGTGATGTCTGGCCAGGGGGTCAAGCTTGGTGTGACAAAAAATGAAGGGGAGGGAAGAGGTCATAAAGTGTTCGAAATAGTGCGACAAAGTTATGATTGATCCCAGACTGAATTGCTTAAATTAATAAGCAATTAAAACTTTTATAGAACATTATGCTATAAAATAATAAAAAAATTGAATTCTTATAAAATACTACTATTGCCTTCATATCACTATATATTTGTATAATAAGTATAACTGTGTTTTATTGAAAACTTACAAAGTAAAGTTGTCGGAAAATAAATTAAAATTCAATCCTACTTAATGTAAGTTAGTACTCCTAACTAGGAAAATTAATTATCTGGCTATCTTTTTGAAGAATATTTAATTGAATTATGTCAATCAATTTAAATATTTAGGGTATATCTTAGATGATAAGTTCTCTTGACTTCTTCCTGTTAATTATGTTATCGCCAAAGCAGAGCATTTGCTCAATGTATGAAACGAGTTGCCTGTTTGCGATAGGGTTTGAATAGACATACAGTGCCGGATTAACATAGCAGCAAAAGTAGCATTTGCTACGGGCCCCGCGCCAATAAGTATATACATCTAAATATGTGTGTCGTTTGGTCATCTAATAGGAGCGTTAAACCAATAATCTTATGATTTATGCCATATTTAGCGTCTTTTCATTTGGTATCACGAAATTGTGAGAGAAAGAGCATAAGAAGGTGACTTACTTGTTAGTGTGAATCTGAACATAAACTTCTGCGTGAAACGGATGCATCCTATATCATCAACAAATTTGTTCATGTGTAGAAAAATTAATGTTTAATGTTGACTGTTGTTATTTTTGATAATGATAATTACTATGCAAATTAAAAATGTATGTGTTCAAATATATTTGAGTTGTTTTATTGTTTTTTTGTAATATAAGGCCCCTTTCTTAACATCTGCTACAGGCCCAGCACTAGCTTAATCCAGCACTGTAGCCATACAATTAGAATTATTTAAAAAGCAGTTATTTTACTTTATATACTTTATGTATGTTTAGTTTGGTTAATAAAGTGGAACGCATTATAATTAAAGATACTCTAATCAATTTTCAGAGGGGGATTACAGTTTGTTTAATAATCGATTATAAAACTTCTAGTTAGCCATTGGCCACCACGAGTCCAAATACATCAAAAAATAAACTTTTTTTCTTTGAGATTTTGCTGTTGGACCCTTGTACGCAATCATAGTCTGTCATCCATAATAAAAACGAAAATACGATAAAAAAAAAAAAGCATGTGCACTGTTTCTTACGGACATAAGACTACTTTGGTACCTGATGGATCAAAATAAATAATAATTATAATTATTATCTTAAAATAAAAATAATTATAATTTCTGAAATAAATATTATTTAAATGCAACCATGAATGCAATGTTTATGTAGCCTCGGCGAGCCGAATGCAAATTGAACCCTCGGGCCGGGAATGACCGATCGGGAAATGTTGGCCGGGAATGACCAACATTTTCCGATCGCAAAAGCTAGAAATTGAAATCAAATAAGTGTAAATTGTAATCCAGAAGTGTACAGACATAAATAGGAAGTAAACTATGATAATTTAAAACAAAATTTATAATGAGATTGGGATTTTAGTTTTCTAAAAGACGCGATTAAAGATTCGAAGTGAGAGAAAATAGTAAAGGCAGAACTTCCGGTCTCAAGAGTTCCGGATCGGTTCGCACATGTACAGAAATATGGACTTCACAAGCTTATTCATTTATTATATGATGATGATGATATAGAATTCGTCTTTAGTAATAGTAAGTATAATCCCAAATAAAATATTCTCATAAAAAGACATCTCAATTATATAAAATTAAGAGAACAAGTAATTTTGTTAATTATGAGAATTATTTCTCAGTAGACACTTTTGTTGACTTCACACTTCTCCCATAGCCAAGTATTCGGTTAAATCATTTTATTACCAATTAAAATATTTCTCAGTAGACACTTTTGTTGACTTCACACTTCTCCCATAGCCAAGTATTCGGTTCAATCATTTTATTACCAATTATTGTGAATTTCACATTTTAAAAATATTTAACTGATAGATCTGTGTCTTCTATCTAGAGCAGGGGTGCACAGACTTGTTAAGACCAAGGGCCGCATGGATTCACCGTAACTTGTAGGAAGGCCACCAAAAAAAACCACGAAAGTTATATATCATATCATGTTTTTTAATTATAAGTTACAAGAAACGTAATCAAAATTAAACAAAGATTTTTAATAGGATGCGTGGTATTGCATTGATTTAACAATATTTTTTTCATGTTGGGTTCGCTATTTGTAGTAGCCAAATACAAAATTAATTCTAAATTTTCATTAGTTAAGCGGCAATGCTATCTCGTGCGAGTGTACAATTTTTTTAAAATTGCCTATTTCATACACAAATACAGTAAAAATAAAAAATAATGTTTATTGCTACAAATATGATTATTTTTTCTTTATTGTTTAAAAACATTATTATCGAACCACTGTAAACATAATTTCGCTTCAGAAAAATATTATTTGAAAATGCATTATTTGAAACTACAAATAATATTTCGTTGATTGTGTGACTTGTTAAAATAACACGATGAGGCGGGCCGCAAACAAATCAATGGAGGGCCGCGGTTTGTGCATCCCTGATCTAGAAGTATAGGCTCTGCGTTTTGTTTCCTTAAAGGCGGATTCCCACTTGGTGTGAAGTCTGCAGCAAACGCAGAAAGGAGCTCGTTTCCATAGCAACGGAACTTGACCTTGCACATTTGTTAGAAACGTAGACGTTGCTAGCTCCCAACGTCTGCGCTTCTATACAGCGACTAGTTGCAGATACTAGCCAACCAGAGAAGTGTTTAGTATTAAACGAATTATACAATAGCAGTGATTGGTGATTGACGTATTCTTATTCTTATGGACTATTGGGCTGATGTCGTCAGTTGTTTACTGCAAACGTTTAATTGAATCATTGAATGGGAACAAATACCGGGCATATCGGCGTTTGTGACTCATCAGCCCGCGGTGGCGCAGCTCAAGTGGGAATCCGCCTTTAGTCGCAGCCAGGTTTTACAATGTTGAGATTATAAACTAGCTTCAAATTGCAACATAACTCAGGCTGAAATTTATCCTATATTTAATGCGATTAAGTAAAATAATAATATTTAAATATCCGGTAACAAAGCAAGCGAAAACATTTGAAGGGTTTGGTGCAAGAACCAGTTAAGACCAAAAAAGCACATTTCGAGAATAAGAATATGTATTTGGACTTACCCGATTTTTGCATCAAATATATGAAATTTGTCATACGACTTGTAAAAGAGGACGTAAATAACATGACAACAAAATATAAACCAAAATTGAATCATAAGTTATCACTGTGTTTTTTTGTATGATTCATACAATAACTCAATTTTCAACCAAAAGTGGACTTAACTGGTTTTTGCACCAAACACTTCATTTATTCTTCTGCGTTTACCTTTTCACGTATTTCTTGATGTTCTTGATTCGAGACTATAACTGTTGTTTCACATGTTTTGATATAATGTTATTATTTATCGTACAGTTGTATAAATTTCATAATGCCATAAAAAAGAAAAAACTCTTTAGGTGAATTAACTCCTGATGCTAAACAAATGCGTTTAACTCGAGAAAATGAAACATTAGAAGATCGAACAAATCGACAGAATTCTAAGAGAGAAAGTTAAAGAAGTGAACATTCGAAAAGACACACATTTCAAATAAAAACGTGTCTATATGGGAAAGATTTTCAAAATACATTGAAGAAAATCCTGAAGGTCAACTAAAAGGTTATAATTTAAGAGAAAGAGAAAGTTAAGTACAACACCATGAACTCCCCAAGAATGCCAAGCATGGGTATGCCTAGAGTATATATATATATATAAAGAAATGTTGAATAATATATGAATTTTAGAAGTTATCAGTTAAATGAATAAAAATGGGAACATTAAGTTTTCATGCTAATTTGCATATTATTTAAATAATCATAAAAAAATATGTTGTATAAAAAATGTTAAATAATCATAAAAAAAATAATGCTTCACTTAATAACAAAGAGCACTACTATACTGCAATAAAAGTTTCAGAAATGATAGATTTACCCAGCCAGAGATGCTAAATTAAAATAAACAAATTAGAATATAAAATTATGGGAGAATTCTGCTTCTATCTTACATATGTAAATGAACTAAGAAGAATTCTAAATTCTAAAAGGCATATCTGCAGAGAAATAAGTCTGAGAGACTTATGTTAAAATATACACTACACAGATATAAAATTAAGAATTCTGCTGATTGAATTGTTGACTATATTTAAAATTAAAATTTTTAATTTTAATAAAATTATATATAAATAAAATCTAATACTAAAATTTAAACTAATAAGGATACATTCTAACTGAACCAGTCCTTGTACCAATAGCCATAAGATGAAGTTTAGGATCCCAACTAAGTGCACTAGGTCTATGAGGAAATCCATGGGCAAGAGTCTACAAATAATAATACAAGCAAAATTTAATAATGTGTATATTTCTAATAATTATTATAATAATTATATTTCTAATCTAATAATTATTTGATATAAATAATTTTATTTGTTTATTATAGTAAACTCTGATATAATGCGCTCTCCTATAACATAAATTTGTATAACGCAACGAAAAAATTACAACCAGTATTCATACAACACTATAAACAGTCCCATATAATGCATAGGATAATTTTTTTTAATATTACTTACCCATTACTTATAATATCCATTGATTGTAATAAAGACCAAACGATGTTTATTTTGTTTCCATGACAACTTTAACAACTTTTTCGTCCATTTATATGAATCTGCATTTTCAGAGTCTACTTGTATACAAAATTTTTTTTTAATTTAGTTACCTGTATTCTGTTTTGTTTTTTCCTTTACTAAAAGAAACCTTCTTTTTCAAACAAGTTAATTAACACTCTGCACACAATAAAATCATATTTAAAACTAAAGCACATTTCATTAGCAATATGCAATCAGTGCTGGAACTCAGAGACAAGTTTAAAATCATCTGATAATGCATATCTCATATAACACAATTTCCTATAATGTGGAACATATCCCCCCATGTTGTATGGGAGTCCACTGTATATTAAGTGATCAATATTTAGAAAAAAATCAATTGCTATCAAAATCAAATGAATTTTCTGTTAGAAAATTCATTTGCCTTCTGTAAAATCTCTCAGAAAAAAAAAGGCTGTTTCAAGTAAAAAAAAAAAAAAATTTTTCATTCAAAATTGCTTTACAAGAAATCACAAGCACTTAAAGCAGGAAAAATACACTATTTTATTATTAGATATATATTACATCTACTACTACTACTAATAATAATAATAATAATTTCCGGTAACGTTTTCGACCTTCTATGGCTTGTATTCTTAGAAGCAGCAGAACTTGGTAGTTTATAGTTATCAAAATTGCTTTGTTACATCAAATAGTTGATTTGAAAATGAGAAATGTTCAATGTAGCCAAAAATGTTTGTTTTTCCTGAAAGAGTTGTTTATTTTTCTTGTGTGTCATTTGCAAACTTAAAATTCAAAGAAATAAAAGAAAAATTACAATATTAAAAATTTATTTATAATCAATTTCATAGAATAAAATTTTATAGCAATTTATTAAATTGATTGTCTTAGTTTTATACACCTAACCTTTGATTCACATGGTAAAACAGTTCTGCAAAAATACTGCATAAATGAAAATCATGTAAATCAAAATTAACAGGAATAAAAATCAAAATTAACAATACAGAAAATGAGGGGATAGAAGGATTAGATTTAATTAAATGTTTTGAAATAAATTCTAAAACATTCAATTAAACAATTTAAATAGTTTTTAAAAATGAATTTAACATTTTACATATACAGGGTCAGCTAAATCCGGACAAATTTCAAATTGAATTTCCCGCCATATTTGACGTCAGCACTACGATGCTGCTGACGTTTTAGTAAGCCAGACAGATAATGCGTTTGAGGATAAGTACAAAATAGCTGATCAGTTAAGTAAGCCAGACAGATGATGCGTTTGAGGATAAGTACAAAATAGCTGATTAGTTAAGATCGAGTGCAGAATATAATCGGAGAGCAGCGATAATCGAAGGCCTTTGCGCTGGACGTTCACCTTCCGAAATAATTTGGTTCTTTAACTATCCAAGATCGACAGTTTATGTTGTTGTTGTTAGATATGCAACTTCAGAGAAGTCTGAAGAAAATTCTGCCAACCCAGCAAGGAAGAGCCATTCCAGGGGGAGATCGTCAAGGATATTGGAAGTTGTCCAATGAGCTCAAGAGCTCATCTCAGAGGACCTAGGGCAATCTCTCAGGCAGTTGGCAAAAACATTGGGTGTGAGTGAGGCCACAATGCGTCAAATTGCGGAAGAGGACCTACGGTACAAGTCCTACGTCATAAAAGTACGACAGATGCTGTCTGATGCCACTAAAACAAAGATAGTTGCTCACTGCAACTTGCTTCCTAAAGAATTCTGGCTTCCTAATAGTCCAGATTTGAATCCTTTGGACTATTACGTTGCGTTGTTGTTGAACGTTAGCGTTGTTGAAAGGATCTCTAATAGGTCGAGACATCCTAACGTGGCATCTCTCCAGGCCACTATTGAGGCAGCGTTTTCGAACTTGGACAAGCAGGCGTTGCGCAGGGCGTGTCATCATTTCCTGTCAAGGATCGAGGCAGTAATTGAGGCAGAAGGGAATTACATCGAGTAATTTTAATCTAAAGGAATCCCAAATTAATGTGCAAATGATAATTTTGATAATTTTATTCTTTTTGTTAAATAAAATTTTGTTTAATTAAATTGTTTATTTTGTCCAGATTTAGCTGATGCACCCTGTAGATACAGAATAAAATTTTTAAGAATTTAATAAATGAAATACAGTAAAAAAAGGAGAAAGGTACAAAACATTTGAAATGTATGAAAATAACAGTTTATTCTATATCTTCTTCACTTGTTAATATAGGAATAATAATCATCCTTCTCAGATGAAGGCCATCATTACTATTGCTAACTTTATCTACTTCAATCCTTTAAATTCATTTTCCAGAGATTTTCAGAATTAGTAAATAAATTGCAAATGGACAAATTTAAGTGCTGCCAGACATCATGCTTAATTAATGAAGAATAACTGATTTAAATGATTAACCCAATTGTTTATATTTTATTATTTATGCATCATTTATATATTATATGTTTATCATCAATTCTAATAAAATAATAACTGAATAAAAATTATAATTATGTAAATGATCAGATGCATATATAGAAGTTGCTCAGCATTAACAGCAGCAGAGATTTTGTTTGTTTAGAGGGTAACTACCATGAAGACATTCACAAACTTTTTAATAAACATATAGTTATTATTAATATTCTTAAGCTATCTCAAACAGAAATTGTATCATATAAAATGAAAATTTGTAGCAATTCTTGATCATACAAACTCAAAATTGTTTAATTCAAGTACAATGCAAATCAAGAGTTAGATGTACTGTTTTTAAATTTTTAACTTATTTTTATTTTAAAAAAGAGAATATGCCTAAATAAAATAGACTTCATGAAACTGAAATCTCAAATAAGTAGAAAACAAAAATGTGAATGTTGCTTTAAACTAATATCTAGAGAAGCAATGTTAAAACTGAAAATTATTTATAACAACCATTACTCAGTTTGCAAATCTTTATAGAAAAGAAATCAATTACTTTATATTTTATATAATATCCATTATAGTTAATAATCTAAGGCTTACAAATTTAAAAATACTATAGCTATATTATAATTGATTTGTTCTACAGCTTATTCAAAATTAAAATTGAATAAATACAATTTTAATTGGAGCATATACAATATGATTTAGTTCAATAAAAACTAAAGGTACACCTTATTAACAAATTTAGAAATATTCTTAAAAAAACAAATTTTTTACAACTATTCAGCATAATAAAAATTTATTTGCATCAAATGAATAAAAAAAATAGTAATTAATAACTTATAAAAGAACTGATAAATTTATACAGCAATACCTCGCATAATCTGGTTAATTGGTTCCTCTTTCTTACCGGACTATTTGAGGTACATAACCTCTAGGAAAAATTATAATTGTTTCCAAGAAATTTTCGATTTGCTCATATGTTTTTTTTTTTAAATCGTAAATTCTTACATTAATAATTATTTCATACGCATTAAACATTAAAATCTTTTATAAAGATTTATAATAGACAGAAGGGGACAGAAAGTGGATCTGAGCCCATAAAGACGAATAGATAAAGAGGGCTCGCCCAGCAGGTGAATGCATTTGCTTTCTCCAAGTCAGCCACTTGGTGCCATTACAAACCAGAGCAGTGCTCTGCCTAAAGATGGATTCCCACTTGAACTGGACTGCCGCAGGCTGATGAGTTGCAAACGCCGATATGCCCAGTATTCATTCCCATTCAATGATTCAATTAAGCATTTGTGGTAAACAACTGATGATGATGCACTTGAGAGGCAGGCACTATAACAAACATTGTTCAGATAAATTTGGTAACACTGGAGCAGCCGCCTGTTTATCTTCAGCTCGTTATAGTGACTATTCAAGTCATATATAAATAGTAAGTAGCAAGCACACTTACATTTCATATTTATTCTAAAAAAATAAAGTAATTAAAAATTTTTTATTAACAATTACAATCCGGACTATAGTGAAACCTGGACTATGCGAAGTATTGCTGTATTAATTTTAAAATTAATTTAAATTAAAATATTCATTAGATAACTTCAAAACCAATGACCTCCCATACTAATGGGCAAGTGTTATTGTAGAACAAAATGTGTGACTAACAAATGTTAATATAAAGCATCTGTAAAATTATATAAATCAGTATCATAAACAGGGCTGGGATGTCAATGTCGGTATTGGCAGTTTTAGGAGGAGTTGGTGTCAGCAATAACTTTCTCATTGCTCATAATTTATTGGTTTTAAATTTTAAAAATGTATTAAATAATTATTTTCTTTTTCAGATGAATAAATAATTTTTTCAGTAATAAAAACTGAATAAAAATGTGTTCTAAAAAATCATTTGTGCGTGTTTGCTGTCAGAGTAATCAATGTCAGTGTTGGCACATTTTCCTGCCAACACCCCAGCCCTGATCATAGTAGTGTATTTTACTATAAATTAATTTGAGCTTTTGTTTTTTTGATATTTGCTTCTTTTATTTCATTACCTATTAAAGATCTTTGTTCTCAATTTATTCTTAACATTTGTTTTATTTTGTTTATGATATAATGCACTGACTGGTGAGTATTATAACTTTATGTATTGCTACCTTTCTTAGTAAAGACAATTTTTGTTTGAATTCTTTTCTTGACATTGTCCTTATACAGTTGGCCAATGACATCAGTGTCTGGATATTGCTGTTAACCTCAAATATTCAATGCATTGGCCACTGCAAACAGGAAGTAACCTAAATAAACAGGTGATGATGGCAGTAGCCTATCATTGATTATTGATAGCATTATTGGCCAATATTAGATTATGATAGTTTTTACAATATATAACAGTGCTGTCTAAAAGGTTGTCTGCAAGCCATTTTATGCAGCCCGTGAGGCTTTCACGATTTGTGATATAATATTACTTTTTAATGTTTTTTTTCACTTTTATTTATTACTTTTTTTAAAGAGATTAATAAAAAGAATCCTAAAATTGAATTATATTAACTCAATTAATTGATTTTTCTTAATTATCAGTAATTATTTAATGATCAACAAGCAATCAATGACATCACACTTTTATAAGACTTTCAATCACATCAATTTTAGTTTTCACTATCAATATTTCAGTTTAAAGTTTTGAATTGTGACTGTACTTTAAAGTTACTTTTTGGTTTCTCACTCATCATTTCAGTGATCATGTGACCATTGTTTGAGATTCTGTTTTAATTTTATTTTACTGTTTAATTTAATTTTATTTTACTGTGAGTTTGTTGCATTTGTGAGATGAGTGAGAAAAAATGTAAAATGGAAAATGAAAATTGAGTATATCAGGAGCGTAGAAAAATGACTTTCATAACAAATCACATGAGTAAACTGTTTTGTTTAATGAATATTTTCCTAATTTTTGTGATTTTGGTCAGAAAGTAATATCGATATTTGGTAGTACAGGTTCTGAATCAATTCCTAATTATCTTCATTTTAGAAAATGCACTTTCATACAAATAAGTATAGGTTGATAATCAAAAGTCCGGCAACCTCAGGACCTGAGGATTGCTGGATTTTCGAAAATTCCAGATTTTTGATGTATAAATATATGCTGTATATATTTAACAGAAAAGGACTACTTGTACAGTGATTTAAAGAAATAAAATTAAACACTAAATGAAAAGCAAATGAAATTTTCATGTTCAATAACTAAATAAAAGACTGTAGTTCTACAGAATGTTAATTCAATTAAATAAAATAGTTCCTCAGAATTTTACTTCTACTAAATAAATAATTATACAGAATTTTAATTTGTTACTGTACCCTCGAAAAAAGTTAAGAGATTTTATATAATGTCAATAAGCAAAAAAAAAAAGCCAGAAAAAATACCAAAATGTTAAAAAATTTCTAATAATATAAAATTGCAATACAGTTATTTTTTTAAGAATAGAATTTATACAAGTCAGATTTATGTAAATCAGAGAGCTTTTGTAATTTGGTTGTATTCAAATTTGGAAATCAAAATAAGTATTTGTTTGTTGTTTTAAAAAATGGTTGTTAAAGGTTAGGGGAAGTAAACCAAAGAAAGGAAACAAAAGCAGCTTTAAATGCTAATATTTTGTAATGGCAAAAGTAAAAAAAAATCTTAAAATAAGATGACACAAATACTTATCTAAGAAAATAAGTTTACACTAATACTCATCCAAAATTTCCAGATTTTAAAATATTCTGCAAAATATATCAGATTTTTATCCTTTAATTCTTATTTTTCCCCCATAATTTTAATAACTTTATAATTTAATTATATTGTAAATTTTATTTTATTAATTTTTTATATTTACGTATTATTTTTATTAATATTTCAAGAATTATAAAATTTAATTCTTAGAACGACATTTTTCCATTAAAAAATATACAGTTTTTACCTGGTAAAATTTGTCTTGCAAGAAAATACAAAAGAAAGTGTTATTAAGCAAGAAAGTCATAATAATTCTCATTAAGAAAACATAATCTAACTTAATTATTATTTAAAATTTAATTTAAAATTTTAATAAATATCAAAATTTTATTTTTTTAATTAAAATTTTTTGTAAAAATGTCAAAGGATCGTTAGGATTACATAACGTTATGAAATTCAGAAATATCAGAAAGTCTTCAGTTAAGAATTTTATCGGCTGGCAGTTAGATAGATAAGTCACTTGCTTTCCATATGAAAAATCCGGGATTAAATCCTATTCCTCACTTTTTTACAGACCAAGTTGTGGAAAAAATTAATAATTTCTAACCAACTGAGTCAATTGCTTCAATGTTCTCCGATTGACATCATCTATCTAGCATTTGATAAGTTTCTAGCTTTTTCTTCTTTTTCTATGGACTATGTAATCTTCTTCAAGGGACAGCATAAAAAGTTAAATATCCCAAATT
The DNA here is from genome assembly GCA_000484575.1 of Olivierus martensii. NCBI lineage: Eukaryota > Metazoa > Arthropoda > Arachnida > Scorpiones > Buthidae > Olivierus > Olivierus martensii. Next base: position 20,424 of record AYEL01049827.1, on the reverse strand, counting down.
CAAGAATTTTATATACTTTATACAAATATGCAATTGGTTTCAATCATTTCTGAATATTTCAATTTTAATTTTCTTTATCCAACATCATTAGCATCTTATATCGAAAGATAACAAGATATTTAATTTGTTATAAAGATGTTTTTATGAAAATTATTAATGTTTCTGTAATATAATGTTAGCAAAGATATAACTCAATCAAACAATATATTGATATGTAAAAATCTTGAAAGATACTTTCATAAAAATTTGAATGCACTAATATCATAATTAAAGAAATAATAATATATAAATTTAAGAATGATATTGATTTCCTCACTTTTTTAATAAAATACTGTTATTTTTATAAGTTAAAATAACTTTTTATGAAGTTACGTCAAATGCACGTTTTCGTATAACAATAATTTGTTTATATATCGCTCCCTTTCAAAATGAAGATGGGAATTTGGAAAGGAGTGAATAAGAGAGAAAACTGCTGGAGAAAGAATGTCATCTTCGCTATAACAGTATGAAAGAAAAAAGCAGTAAAGCTGCAGGTATTCCATCATTGTCAAAGAAATCCAATTGCGGTTTTGTACTGAATGTTCTTATTAGAGAATTTTTTTTTAATTTTCTCTCGGAAAAAATTAGTAGCAACAAAGGGGAGGGAAAAATGCCGGAAATTTAAACAAATTTTAATTCAGTCGGAAATAATTATTAATTTATAATACTATAATCCAAAATTAATGATATTAACTAATTAAAATAACACAAAGGGGAGGGAAAAATGCCGGAAATTTAAACAAATTTTAATTCAGTCGGAAATAATTACTAATTTATAATACTATAATCCAAAATTAATGATAATACCTAATTAAAATAACATTTTTACACTTTTTTTTCTTTTGGTTTTAATGGATTATTTATAAAAATGAATACAAATTATTGATAGATCTTTATATAATTTTACGTTTTTATAATAGTTTAATAATAATCTATTAAAATATATTTTAATAGTTAAGAAAAATTTGAAATCTGATTAAAATTAATGTTATTTTAATATTTCACCGTTTCATTGGCATTATAAAATGAAAAACATAAAAAAAAAATAGATTAAATTTTTAGTGTTATTAATATGAAATGTTTTTCCATTACATTATTGTAATATAACTCCTGGAGATAAACTTTTTATGAAAAACAATTCTCAAGTGAACAAAAAATGTCAAACTATTATAGGTATTATATAAGGGACATCTCAGAAAGAATAATACCATCAAAAGTATTAAACAAAACTGTATCATTTTTCAATTTACAGCTGTCTTTTAGAAAATACACAATATCTAGATGATAAAATATAGACGTTTGTGCCACAATATTATTGCAATGCAGTAACACAAATATATTTCACTCAGATATGAATAAACTATTGATATCAAATGTAGACTTTGTTTAAAAAAGCTTAAAGACATTCATATATAATATAGCATACAGACTTAAAATTACACGATAATTTAGGTCGAATCATATAACAATAATTTGTGTAATTTATGTGGATTTACGATTTGTAATATCTTTTCTAAAATGTCTTTAAGATTAAGTGGAAATTCTTCTTCGAAATGTATAAGGCATATCGAAATGTATAAGGCATATCGAAGAAGTTCATCCTATATAATTTCAAGGTTTGTTGGTTAAAGAATATTCTGATGGCAATAAAAATGAAGTTGCTGCAACATTCCTAACTCAATGCTTCCACTACATTCTGCCTTCGAAAATGTATACGAAAGAGATTGACGCAAAGGGAATGAAGAGATAAAATTTTATTATAAATCAATCAGTTTATTCAATAACGAATTAATTCGTTTTTTGTTTATATTTAAAATAATTAATAATTCCCAATGTAATCTGTGATGGTGTGATGATCGTAATAAGCCATATTATTTATGAATATAACCTGTTTGATTGCTTGCAAGGATAACATGATGTATTTTAATAAAAAATTAATTAATATATGTAAAATGGCCCGGTATCACTATGCTCTTTTTTCCACTAAACATAAAAAACAATACTATATTAGCCAGATCTTATTTTTTGTATTGTCAGTTTACTTTGTCCCAAATCTAATTAAATCAATCATACAAATCATGCATTATGAAACTGCAGACTACTGGCCGGATGTGGCCTAAAAGAGGAATCCAGTACCATTTCAAATTTTTTTAGAACAAATTCAAATTAAATAACCTAAGTGCAATGAGTGTTGCCGATGTTTATAAAACTTTTCATCTAAAAGGCCGCGAAATAGCATTTTAATTTGAATTTGCTGCTCATAAAGGATTTTGATATTTTCATTTACTGTAATATTATTAATTACTATTATTATTTTTTCTATAAATGTTTACTATATTCTTCGGCTTCTTCCTATTACGTATATCACAACTTGTGTTTATCACGATTCATCAGTGCTAGAATGCATTCGCTGACGTGACAGAATAATTGCAACTGAAGTCTTCCAGCCATTCTTCAACTGTTGGCTGATTTGGGGTATTGTGTTTCTTCAAATCAAAATACAATAGTTATTTTTCTTAAACTAATCTAGCTATTTATGGCTCAATTTTGACTGGTTTTTTCATTTATGAAGTCCTCGAAATTTTCAATTTGTGATAAAAGTTGACTTACAGAAATTTTGCTATCTAAATTAACTTTAATCTTTAGAATTAGTTACTAATATTAGTATGTGCAAATGTATTTCAGTTTTGTTACAGTGTTATATCAAATGTTAGAAATTATGTTTGAGCATTAGTGATTTGTTAACCTTCCTATCATTTCCTCAACGATTAATCAATCACTGGAACAAAATTGCGAATGAAAGATAAACATTATATGCATTTTTTATGCATTACTGCAAAATGTAAAATAAAACCATCATATCTCTTTCATACATCATAAAAATTATTGTAGATAACAAAAATAGAAAAGTGTATAAATTCCTATGAGGATATAGTTGAAAATGCAAAACTCTAACGAGGATATTGTACTCTAGAGTATAAAAAAAGATAATCTTCCACACACCGTTAACTCTTAGTACTCTATTGAACAGAAGGAATTCACCATCTTCTTATTGACACACTTGAACATAAAGGTAAAAAAATAAAAAAATACTATAATAGAAAGGAACTGAAGCTTGAATTAGAATTATAATTAAATTAATCGTTCTCTCAAGTCTCAGCTAGTTATAAATGTTATAATGTTAACTGCATTCTATTTTCTGTTTTATACAGTAATTACATTAGCTGTTTTATTGACTTTATATTAAAAAAATCGTATGTAAGATCAATTTATATGTCTTTCAGCAATAAAATATCTAATTCTCAAGGTTCACTTCTTCGAAAAGTAAATTCTGTAAAATAATTTTAGACTTTTATATTTTTATAAGAAATATCCTATATGTATGAGAAGTATACAATCAAAGATACTAATTATCAGAATTATATAAAATAAGCAACAGTCTGTAAACAAATATTCTACAAGGTAGAATTCATGATAAATTATTAAGATTCGTGAATATATTTTCCATAAAAGAACTGGCAAATCTAATTAAAGTAGTATTCGAAAGCTAAATAAAACTGTTTAATAAAGTTAGAATTAAAAATACATGTTTAAATTTTTCCGAATTAAAAAATTATGAATGTATTTGTTATAGAATAAAATTATTTGAACATACTGAATAATTTATAAGAAATTCAAAATATTTAAATATATTGTAAAATATTCAAAACAGTTGTTTCTCGCCATTTATCAGTTAACATTTAGTAATACAGAATTCAAGAAATCAATATTTATTTGAATAAAGAACAAGCGATATTAAAAATAAATCATGAATCTAAATATATTTTTCATAAAATTTTCAAATGTTTAGTTATATTTTTTATGATTTTTAATGAATGATACATGAATATTAGAGCAAAAATTCAACATGTAAAATAACGACGGATAATTTAAGATGTAATATATTATCTACACTAAGATTTTGAAGAAGAAAGTAGTTATTATTCTTCAACATTATTATTCTGTTAAATATAAATCCATGGTTTGTTAAATGATATCTGATTGAGTTCTAATTTTATAAGTGAGAAAGCAAGATAAATCTTGTCATTCATGCTAAACTAAAATAACAAGACTGCAATAATTCAAAATAATAATAATAATAATAATTGTTCATTTATTTGAGGATTTAAACAGCTTAAACTAAGTTATCTAATACATTTCTCATTCTAAACTTCTCATATCACATTATATTACTTATCTACCATAAAAGCATCTATTATGTAAAAAAATAAAAAGTACTGGAAAAATAGAATATTTTCTATAATTCAGAAGCTGTTATTTAATTTTGACATTATTTTTTAATGATCAGTAATGTAGTTGTTAAAGTATAATTAATATTTATTGTTTATTTTTTATATGTAAACAATTTCTCCGAGTAAAGACAATATGCTAATACGCATTATTAAATACACCTTTCATTTTGGACTCAATAATATCGAAACTTCCGCGAGATCTTAGAGAAATCGATTGAACGATCAGCGATTAATCGAAATGTTTACAGAAAAGTAAATCTTTTATCTTCCATCGTTTTGAACGATTGTGTTGGAATTTATAAGGAATTTAAGCAACACAAGATACAAATTTGATCGAAATCTGTTGAATTTCTCCCTTCTCGCACCTACCTCTACAAGTTGTACTATATATGTAGTTGCGAGGAGGAGAAGATAATTTTGGACTCAATAATATCGAAACTTCCGCGAGATCTTAGAGAAATCGATTGAACGATGAGCGATTAATCGAAATGTTTACAGAAAAGTAAATCTTTTATCCTCCATCGTTTTGAACAATTGTCTTGGAATTTATAAGGAATTTAAGCAACACAAGATACAAATTTGATCGAAATCTGTTGAATTTCTCCCTTCTCGCACCTACCTCTACAAGTTGTACTATATATATAGTTGCGAGGAGGAGAAGATAAGAAGAGAAAAACGACACTTTTGACCGATTTTTGTTATTTTCAAACTGCTCTAGTTTTTTTATTATTATTAATATTTAGATTTGAAGCTACAACCTTGACATTCTTTGTTATATTTGATATTTTCCTTGAATATAAATGACAATTAATAATTAGAACGAATATGACTGTAATAATTCTTGAAATATGAGACTTTCAGAGATTGTAAACTTGGCTTACAATCATTACCATGTTTCTTGATATACTATTTAAACGAATATTGTAAAATCCTACAAAAATATATTAACTAAATGATAATTACATACTATAAATGTTTATAAATATTTAGTTTATATAGCTTCCCAGTAATAAAAATTTTAAGATAAAAAAAAAAAAATAAATGATAATTACATACTATAAATGTTTATAAATATTTAGTTTATATAGCTTCCCAGTTATAAAAGTTTTAAGATAAAAAAAAAGGAAATTTTCCGTAATAAACCTATCCAAACTGATAAATACTGTATATTAAATTAAAATTATTGCAGATTTGACTATTTAGAATTTTATGAACTGAATGGACAAGCAGTTTATAAATTATTACATTAAATTCAAGGATGATTAATTTTGCCTTCAATACAGATGGATGACCAATTTACAAGATTAAATTTTATTAAAATATCGCACAACGTTTAAGACAGTTATGATATTAAAAATATACTATTAAAATATTCCAGAATAACTTTATTTCGTAGTTATCATAGAAATATACATTTAGAATTACTCTTATTTTTTAATAAACAATTTTAAGAAAGCGAGTATTAGTTTAAATTTTTAAAGATTTCATAACTGGAATTACGACAAATATTAAATTATAATAATGATCATAATTCTTTTAAGATTCATGCCACTCGTTTATTAATTTAGGAATGCTTTTTATGAGTAATTTATTAGAAAATATGATTCCTAATTATGTAATGTAAGCTGTACCTGATGTCAAACGATTATTCTCTTATACCGAATCGATATTCACCGGACGTAGTCAGAAAGCAGGAAGTGTCGTCATTCTCCAGTATCCTTAGTCAAGGAACAGTTGAGATATTTCGCTTCCTGACAGGAACGAACGAGTGAAGTATCATTGCTCTGTAATTGTCTTCATAAATACATATTTTATTCTAAAATTTTAATTTCGAAATTTAAAAAAATACGTATAATTAATGAGCATCGTAATCGATTAAGAGTTTATACATCGATAACTATATAGGTCTGGCCATTGTTAAATATATCATCCATTAATCACTGTTTAATGATGGAGACTGTTAGATAATCTTTAATATAATTTAATAAAGAAATAATAATTAAATACGTAGATATTTTTGTTCAATAAAACATATTCTTCTTTTTTTTCCAAATATATTTTTATAGATATAATCGAAACCAAAAATATTTATATATATTATTAATAGCTTATATTAATATTTTATAATGTTTCACTCGTCAATATTATTACTATGAATATATAAATATAATTTATAGATGTTTTTATATATATAAATATTCATGGAAAAACTTTTTACATAAACTACATTTAAGTAATTCGTTTCGATAAAATATTAAAAAAATTCGAAAATATCTTTTCGAAGTTTAAAAATTGCCTAGAAGATATTTTAAAAAGCACTAAGTTTTAAGTAAACCCTACATTTCATAACCTTGCTAAAAGCAAGAAACAGTTTTATATACTTATTGATAAAAAAAAAAGCCTTCTTTCAAAAATGCAAAATTTATATGATCATACCAGTAAATATTAAAGATTAATGAGTAAATTTTTTTTTCTAACATTCAAGTGCATTTATAGTGGAGTTATTCGTAAAAATATTTATACTTAGTTATGAAAATGTGTTTAAGTAGTTTAAACTTAAGCGAATTATATTCAAACTCTGGGACTCTTCTAAGAACGAATAACTTTTGTGATTAAAATCGATGATACCTGAGAAAAATTGCCAAATTTTCATATATACTTTGAAACTATTATTCACCTGATACATCAAAATCCGTTTAATATATTGAAAATCACGAAATAAATGTGTCAAAACTAATAAAGTAGATCGCCGATTTACGGGATTTCGGAGATATGCGAATGCTTGAATCTTTTTTTGTGCTGAATTTTCATAAAACGTGAATAAAAATTCATTAAATAATATCACTCACGACCACAAATTTTCATAGTTATACTCACAATATGCTCATTAAGCTAGCTATTTCATTTATCAATGCGCATAATTGTGTATATTGAATTGTTGAATTTACGCGGATTTTTTTTTAGAACGAATTAATGAGTAGTGAATTTTAATTGAAAAATTCTTATTTTGTTTTTAAAACTATTTTTACTACTAACAAAAAATAATTATTGTAATTAGTCCCAAAAGGATTATCGTACTCTAAAACCAGGATTAAAATTATTATTAGGGCAATTACAGTTTGATGATAAAGATAAATGAATTTTAATGGAAAGGATTAATAAATATATATTTTTAAAATACCCTAATGACCATTAGGTAATTTATACTTATTTCATTTTATATAAACATTTGTCTCTCGGAATATTTTAAAAGAATTCATTCTGATTTAATGAACATTAATTGCATCATTTGAACGAGATTAACAAAGTTTAATTGAACGAGTACATTCGAAAAGATTATTAGATTAAATTAAATTCATAAAATAAAAATAACATAAATGTTCAAACAATTATGTTACTTCTGGGGATGATAATTCTTGAAAAATTTAATCATGATTGATGCTGAAATACAATTCTTAGGTTTGATGTCAACAAAAGTTATTGTTAGAAAGATCTGCTGACGCTAATCCGAAATACTTCTGATGCATTATTCAAATAAATAAAAGAGTAATGCTTTATTATTAAAAAATAAAAAATATAATAAAACATATTTTGCATATATTAAAGTTTCCACCTTATTTTTCTTTTATATAATAAAAATGATTAAAATTTATCGCCATCGATTATTATGCGAAATCTTTTTTGCATGTGTTTTTTTTAGTCAAAAAATTTATTTTTAATGATTTTTTTACCCGTTCCTTTTAAAAATAGATAAAAGCTTACATGAATTAGATTTGTTTGATTGTTAGTAAGATAATTCTCAGTAAATATTATTCTACTTAAATTAAATTCGCATATATTATTGTGACACAATAAAGAATAAAGCCTGTTGAAAATTATTTATTTGAGGTCTATTTTACTGAGATAAAACAAGATAAAATGTTGGAAATATGAAATAGAAATGAGGTAATATCTCGCTCAAATATTAAGCGATTTATAATAAAATTTAGATGATAATGTTGGGATTCTCTAAGAGAACCAAGCATATTATAACAATAAAAAAGAACCAATCCGATTTTAATCATTTTGAATTTTCAAAAAGATGTAAAATGTTAATAATGAAAAGCATCAGTCATGCAATTGATTCATCGATCTTAACTAAATTCTTAAAAAAATAGCTGTTGTCCGTTCGTCCGACAATGTCATCTAGATATCTGGAGAATTAGAAACTGCAGAGCATTTAAATTTTAATGTTATTCCTTATTATCAGAAGTATATGCCTATTAATTATGAATGTTATGTGTAATCTTGTTACAAGATGATAGTTATTAGAAACATTAAAATATCGATATCTCTGAAACTAATTATCGAAAGGGAATGATATTGAAAGAATTTTATATATATTTTAAAACACTGGTCTTATGTGTTCGCTTTTCTTGTCCATCTATTGTCAGAATGTTTGCAAAATATATGAACAACAAACATTCGCAAGACCATTTAAATTTTAGATGATAGTTCACGACTATTAATCTTGAGATCTCTTCGTGATCATGTTACAAGATGCTTGAAAGATAATTTTTGTTTCCTTATTTTACATAAAAAATTTCATTTTTTAAGTAAACTTACAATTTTCTTTGTATTTTATTAAATTTTCGTTTAAATTTTGTTTTCAATAACTTATATTTTACTACGACACAAAAAATGTTTTCCTATTAGAATATGTAGTCATAATTTTTTTTTAAAAAAAGACTTAAAAGAAAATAAAAAAAATCGATTATTAATTTTATCAACTTGTAAGTAAAAATATATCTCCGAATTCCCATACCTTATAAATATTTTACAAAAATATTTCTTTTGTAATAAACTAAACTCATATCTTCGTTGTTGAACGTAACAAGATACTACTTAATAATATTAATAACAATAACTAATTAATAAATTGTCAATTAATTAATTATATAACGATATAATTTCATTAATTAATATCGCGTTACATTCATAAATCAAAACATTATATTATTTTTTAAAAAATGTATTGAGATATGAATGGAATTTGAATTTGTCCATTGTGCACAAATAAAACTTTTTAAATGCATAGATTAATTATATTAATGTTTTTGACCAACTGGGATAAAAAAAAAAGTTTTGAGGGCTGAAAAATGATATGTCACGAAAAGCATGTTTATACTGTATTCCATCATTCTGTTTTATAAATTAAAAAAGAAATATTAAGTATGTTTTCTGATATGTTTGGAGGGGGAAATTGTCACCCTAGCCATGTCCATAGATCCGCTTTGTTATGGTTGCAATCCGCTTAGGATAACTAAGATCTTAATATCACTTATTAATTCCAATAAATGAAATATTTATTTGTTAGATCCTGTTTCATCAATAGCTCTTTAGTATCTGATTCTTTCATATTACATTCAATTTCACCTATTGGATTGAATGATATATAAAATAATTATGGAGTAAGTTGAGGCATTTTAAATAGTTTTAATTAAATATGGATTTAAGGGATTTATTGAGACATTTTAAATGATCATAACACGAATTTAGAGGGTTTTAGTGAGACATTTTTAATGATCGTAATAATAATTTAGAGGTGATTATTGAGATATTTTAAATGATCAAAACGAGAATTTGGAGGGTTTATTGAAACACGAACTTAATGAGTAAATTGAAATTTTAATATGCTAGAAAGTAAACATGAGTTTAACGTAAACCTAGTTAGAGCGAAGGTCCGTGGATAGGTAAAACCTGGCCGCGGCCAGAATATTGGACGTTAACTCCGAGTTTGAGCGAAGTATGTCCGTGGACACGTACTACCTGGCCGAGGACGTGTGGACTTGTGAATTTTTAAGTTTGAGCGAAGTCCCTGGACAGGTTTTACATGTCCCGGGACACCCTATCTTCGTACAGACAACGGTTGGCTCGGGACAGTCTAGGCCTGTCCACGGACGACCAGAAGTAAAACCTTCCAAACCGTTGATGCTACCGCATACAAAAACCTTCCAGGTACCATCCGTTGCTGCAACGATCAGAGAGTCTGGGTACTTGTCCCGGCTCCGCCACTAAGCCGACAACTCTGCCGTCTATGTCTGGTCGATGGCCTATGTCTGGATAACCAGCTATGCCTGCTACATCACCTGCTACATTACCTCACCAGCTACGGCCAGCTGCAGCTGTTATAAGCTAGCCTCTGGCTGGGGGCCATCTGTTTGGGACCATCATGTCACGTGACCTGGCCAGTTAAATAGGGACTTTCAGTAATTCTTGTCACGTGACCAGGTGACAATTTTAGTTATAATTTTTAGCATATATAATTTTTAATGTAATTTTAGCCAAAATTTTAAGAAAATTTTTAGCTATTTTTTAGCGAAATTAGCCATGTTTTAGCTATAATTTTAACTAAATTTTAACTATTTTAAGTAAATTTTTAGCTTTTTTAATGTAAATTTAGCCAAATTTTTTGCTATTTTAACCACTATTTTTAGGGGTTTAGCCCCTTATCTTATAGAATAGGTTAAGCACTTTAGGAGTCTTATGTTATAGGATCTTAGGTTAGTGGACCTTAGGTTAGGATATCTTAGGTTATTGTAGGTTACGTTATTTAACGTTAGGTTAGTAGATGTTAGGACTTTAGGTTAGGATACCTTAGGTTAGGTTATAGGACCTTAGGTTATAAGACATTAGGTTATCTAATGTTAGGTTATAAGATATTAGGTTATCTAATGTTAGGTTATCCTTAGGTTATTATAGGTTAGGACCTTAGGTTAGTGGTTCTTAGGTTAGCAGCGTGTTAACTTTAGAAAGGAGGCTTTGAAGATTTTTAGAAAAAAATTTCTGTGTCGGCGTAGCGGCGGAGCCGGGACAAGTACCCAGACTGTCGACTCTAATCGTTGCAGCAACGGATGGTACCTGGAAGGTTTTTGTATGCGGTAGCATCAACGGTCTGGAAGGTTTTACTTCTGGTCGTCCGTGGACGACCCGTTGTTGCGTACAGCTGTAATACAGGATCCGTTGGTCGGAATTTAATCATATTCAAGTATGCCTAAGGGGACGTACCTGTACATGCACATACCCAGTCTGGTTTATTTCCGATTAAAGGGGGATGAACAGTCACTGTCCGCAATATGTTTATTATATAAATTCTACGGGTACATACCTTTCGTCATCGATTTGTCGGAACTTTACCATATTTGAGTATGTATTAGTATATATATTGATACATATATATCTCGGTTTTGGTATATTTTCAAAGATTAGGTAACGCTCCTTGATCATCCGCACTGCTTATATTACATTACATTTACCGTTCCAAAATATAGGACATCCATTGACCAAAAGTTTACTATAGTTAAACATGTATTAATATACATATAATTATTCAGTTTCATTTATATTTATTACAAAATGATTATTATCCTTGTAACATTTACAGGTCTTCCTAATATCTTGGTATTTATTTTATTTTTTAACAAACCGAAAAGTTCTCAGTAAAAAATAATATTTAAGTACAGTATTTATAAAAGCCTTTATAAAATAATAAAAGTTATAATTTCTCAGATTTTTAGAAGTTATTTCAGGTCAAATGCGGCTTAGATTTCTCAGACTGATTTATTAACAAATGCGGCGATTACGGCTTCGATTTTTCAGAGTTTTTCCAATCAGATCAGTATTTATAAAAGCCTTTATAAAATAATAAAAGTTATAATTTCTCAGATTTTTAGAAGTCATTTCAGGTCAAATGCGGCTTAGATTTCTCAGACTGATTTATTAAGAAATGCGGCGATTACGGCTTCGATTTTTCAGAGTTTTTCCAATCAGATAAGAAATGCGGATTGCTGATTCATTTTCTCAGACTTTTCAAAGTCACATGATGAGGATTTGATTTCTGAGACTTTTTCAATCTGATTATAATCTAACTTTGAAAAGTCTCCAATCCGCATTCTGCATTTCGTATTAACTAACTTTGAAAAGTACCCAAATGCGGATTCTGTATTCCGCACTTTATATCCTCATTTCGAAAAGTATACAAATGCGGAATCCGCATTTTATATCAACCTAAAAAGTATTTATACCATAAAAATCATAAGTATAATGAGTATAAGTTAAAAATTTTATCAAAAATTCAGAAATAAATAACATATGACCAAACGATTGGCCATAACTATAGCAGAAATATATCTTAAATGTCCAGTTATATTTATTTCTGATAAACGGGAAATTTGTAATATTATTTTAACTTTCAAACTTGAAAGGTAATTAACAATAAGTCCTACATATATTTTGAAATGATTCAATATTAAAAAATTAATGATAAAATCATTTAATTAGAAATTATAATTTACACATTAAATTTTGAAATTATCTTCCTAATATCTTGGTATTTATTTTATTTTTTAACAAACCGAAAAGTTCTCAGTAAAAGATAATATTTAAAGTTAAAATACAAATTATGTCACCCAGGAGAACAATTTGCATTGAGAATAATAGAAGTGATGTCTCAAAAATGATATATAATCGTAAAGATTTACGTGCAGTTTGCAAATCACAGTAGTAGTTTTGTGATTGCTACATTTAAGTGTGATATTTCTCTCTCTCTCTTTCTCTTAGGAAAAAATGCGTATTAATGGTTTAACAATAATTTATAAGTATGCATTTTAAATATTTAACTTTGGAGCGAATTAATGGTCTCAGTTCAGATTCTCTCCTGTGATGAATGTCTTCTATGCAATTGTGTTTATGGTAAATAGCGACTGTTTTTGCGAATGCGAACAGTTTAATGAACAAATATTTATAATTTTTACGACATTAAATGTTGCATTAATCTTTATAGCACGTTTAAAAAATTGCATCGTCTCCAATAAGAACAGAAAGCTGGTAACAGTATTTATAATTCAAATTAAATATTTATCGAGTTACATTAATAAATTTATATAAACTGAGGAGAAAATGCAATAAAATAAAAAATGAATTAGATAATTTGAAAATAAAAAAAAAAAATGGCATCGGTGAGCATTCGGGTTTTAACTATTGCCCAAAGGGTGTTTACAATTTTCATTCTATTTAAACAGCTGTCATCAGTTTTAAAAAGCTTCAAAAGTCATTTTCGTGATCGCCTTTTTCAACTTAAATTCTTTTTTATTTCCGTTATTTTTCTCATTCTCTAACTTTCACTCTGAGTTCTCTGTTGTTTCTTCATATATATATATATATACAGCATTAATTCTTTTTTATTTCCGTTATTTTTCTCATTCTCTAACTTTCACTCTGAGTTCTCTGTTATTTCTTCATATATATATATACAGCATTTTTTTTTCCTTTTTGACCATCTAGAAATCGTTCATTGCACTGCTAGAATACCATTTTCGACGATTGTTAATCATTAAATTTTCTTGCTTAAAAAAATATATTATAAATAATTAAAACCGTTTTCTGTTTGTTTTCCTTTAATAAATAAACAACCAAAGCATTATTTAATATTAAAAGAAGCACAACGATTCCTAAAACATATTTATAATCCTAATGCAGACTCCTTGCGCTTTTAAAGTAGAACTTATACAAAATGTATTCATACTACGGAGTGAAACGTCATAACAATTCATTGTAAATCATGAGTTACAGTCATAACTTCAATAAATTGATAAGCATACAAAAGCATGGAATGATTTACATATGTTGAAGCAGGAAAAATGACGTTTCAGTACCAGACAAGAATACAAGTTTATGGAGCCGCAGAAGAAAAAAAAAGAAGAAAAAAATAAATCCCGTTTTGAATTATATTCGATTTTTTATACAATCTTACACCGTTTTCGACAAACCAAAAATCGTTTTTTTTTTTAATTATAAAAAAACATTAAAATTTAAGAATTTAAACTTTTATAAGAAGAAAAATAAATAAAATAAATCAGAATACTTACCGACGACATCCAAGTATCCGACTTGACTTTTCATAGGAACGGTATTTATTTGACACATGTATCCTCCAATATCGCTCTCTTGAACATTATTTATGTGCAGGATGAAATTTTTGTGCTCACTGTGACTTAAATTTATTCTGTAGTTTCTCGTAATGACATGTCTGTGAATAGTTAATATAGTTTTGCTTTCCACTCTTAACCATGCGACCTACATAACATAGGGAAGGAAAAGCAGAAGAAAGAAAAAAAAAAGAAAAAAATACAACGGTTACTTGTATATAAAATCTTATTAGTTTGTTATAGAGTACATTAAATTGGACGCCTGAAGCTAAACAGTTTATTCCAAAGGATGCTGTTATTGCACAATTTTAGCTGAAGAAGTCTTTTGTAAAGTTCTACAAATATAACTTCGGGCTATAGTCTCTTTGTAATTGCTCCTATTATGTAGAATCTCATCATATATCATACCCTTTTATAATATATAAAATATTTTATTTTACAGATTTTAATTATTATTGGAGTTTTATCTATCTTAAAACATTAAAAAAACTACCGTTTAATGGATATATAACACGTTATAACCGATACTCCCACGAAAGAAGAGTTAATAAATACGGAATTATATCTGAATAAAATAAGGTTAAGATAAATTAATATATTATACTAAAAATTTAATATAATTTTAACAAAACTTGCGAATAACAAAGAAGCAGATTGAATGCAATAAATCAAAGATTTTCCAAAGTAATAATCGTATCTACCATCTTTGCTCTAGCAATTTTTCCTTATCTATAAACTAACGTCAGTTACAATTAATTACCTTTAAAGGCTAAGTTAAAAACTGGAGCTGATTAGAGTCTAACAATACAATTTTTATCTAAAGATACACTGAACTTAAGATATAATTATAGCCTTAAGGTTAACGTCATTTTCTTCTCGTTTAATGTTTATTAAACGACAAATTAAATATAAGAATATAAAAATATCGAAACTGATAAAAATATCAATAATAAAGGTTCGATAATTAAAAAAATAAAATCAAATCAAATAAAAAAAAGTGAGTATTTATTAATAAATCTAGTAAATTAATATAAAAATGTGTTTATTGATAAGACGAATTTGTAGGAGAAAGATTTATTTTTTATCGATAAAATTCTTAAATATATTAGACAAATATTCAATTTTTCGCTGCTCGAATATTATTTAATAAATCTTACAGGTTAATAAAATATGGAAACAGTTTTTATGGTCAAAAATTTGTGTAGGGGAGTTTATCATAACGAAGTTTAACGAATATTGTAATTTTTGACGTATCGAATTTCAATTTTTCACGTTGGAAATTTTCGAAATTTAAGATTGTTATCGTAATTTATAATAAAGAGATTTTCAGCTTGCCATGCCAGAATTTACAAAATTCGTAAATTTACTATATCATCAGAATGTCCTCCTTATTAAATAAAATAATTGCGATAAATTTCTTTAATTAATAAAAATATAGTGTTAAAAATGATTTGATTAATGTAGAATAATAAATATAAGCAATAAAATTCTTCAATTTCATATAAAAACTTTATAAATTTTGAATGATTACGCCGAATTCACAATGTTCGACGAACGAATATTCATTAATTTTATTCAAAAAATTTTGTTCACAATGTTCTATGAATGTACGTTCATTAGATTTCATTAAAAATTTTTGCTAACAATGTTTTATCAATGAATATTCATTAATTTTTATTAAATATTTTGTTAGCAATGTTCTATGAATGAATATTCATTGATTTTATTTAAAAATTTTGATAATGATGTTCCATGAATATATATTCATCGATATTATTGAAAATTTTTTCACAATGTTCTACGAGTATATTTTCATTGGTTTTTATTAAAAAATTTTTCTAACAATATTATATCAATACATATTCATTAATTTTTATTAAATATTTTGTTAACAATATTCTATGAATGAGTATTCATTAATTTTATTAAAAATTTTCTTTGTAATGTTCTATGGATATACGTTCATTGGTTTTTATAAAAAAATTTTGTTAACAATATTCATTGAATATATGTTCATTGTTCTTTATTAAAACCTTCTGTTCACAATGTTTTATGAATGAACATTCATTATTTTTATAAAAAAAGTTTGTTAATAATGTTTTGTTAATGTATGCCCAGTTTTTTACAAAAATATTTAATTTTTAGTAAAAAAAATGAACATACATTCATAGAACATTGTGAATTCGGCACCATCATTTAAAATTTAGGAACTGTTAAACAAGAAAACGAAGAATTTTATATGGCTTCTGTATTGTTTCGTTCATAAAGAATAGAATTTAATATTTAATTATTCAAAACAATTTTGATCAGACAGATCATAAAATTTTACAAAAAAAATCTATCCGATTCTTTCTTCTTTCAACATACTTCGAAAGTGATTCATTCAATTAAAATTATTACTACTCCAACTTCTACTTCTCCAGTTCTTAACCATTTTGTGCCAAAGAAAAATAATAAAATTAAATTATTTCATTATCTACCGTAACTAATTAAAGAAATTTTTGACGCTGAATATATTTATCAAGCCGGTATAACAATGTTATAACGTATATTAAATTTATCTTTGATAAGGTTTGCAAATTAATAATTCATTTTGCTATAATTATCTATCTTTCATCTTTTATTTTTCGCTTACATTTAAAATTTATGAATTCAAGAAAACATTAATTTATTTAAAATAAACATATATAAAAAAATATCAGTTAAAAATAATAATAATAATAATAATAAATTTTGCATAACAAAGCGTTATTTTTGAGAACTTATAAATTAACTAAACTAAATAAAATGCAAACATAATTGCGTTTAATAGTAACCATTAAACACAATTAAATTTTTATTATAACATCGAGTTAAATACTTAAAATTTTTATAAAAATATTACCGAAAAATTTTTAAATACCACCACCGTATAAATATTACAGTAAATTAACTCAGAAATATTTTATTAGAAGCTTAATTTATGTTCTACAAGGCAAATTTAATTCAATTTATTAGCCGTATTATATTTTTAATAACTAAACATAATTTGATATAATTAATAACATTACTGGTCTCTCAGAAGCACTAAATTAAATATTTAAGTGTGTACAAAAATTTACTCCAGTAAAAGAGAGAAAATATACTAATTTAAATAAAAATATTATAATTATTAATAAGATTATTTATTAAAAATTCAAATTTTTTTAAGTGGTTGTATTAATTAAAGACAGATTATTTTAAAACGAATTTTTTTTTTATCGTAACGACATCACGCTCGAAGAAAATTGCACATAAACGTATATATAAAGAGCGCTATTGTGGTACAGTTCTCTTAAGAGACAAATGCAATAATATAAAAGATTGATATAAATTGATAAAATAAATGATAACAGAAATTACTTTTTAAGTTATAACATTAATCAATTCATGCGTACGTAAGTTTTGATATAAAAATTCTTTTAAACATGAAACCGAAGATAGTATCATATAAAGTAATAAAAACTGAGCTTTTTAAATAATGCTTCAATGCTCGTGATAATAGAAGCAAATGATTCGATTAAGGTTTATGTCGAGCAATAACTTTTTCTTTTGAAAATACAAAATATAAGATAATTGTAATTAGGACGAAAAATTCGATAATGTTATACTTTCAACA
Organism: Olivierus martensii; assembly: GCA_000484575.1. Classification (NCBI taxonomy): domain Eukaryota; kingdom Metazoa; phylum Arthropoda; class Arachnida; order Scorpiones; family Buthidae; genus Olivierus; species Olivierus martensii. The sequence goes on along the minus strand of AYEL01049827.1, from coordinate 2,491 downwards.
TAACTCTCTCTCTGCCTTCTTTTAATATTATTTTTTTTTTTTTTACTTTGTCGTTCCTCCATTTTCTTTCTTTCCTTAGTTTTCTTAAAAATCTAATTTTGTGCTTCGTTTCATTGAAGAATTATTGTTAAGGAAAAATTTAAGTTGATACTAAATTAAAAACATCTCATTGACGTTATGACCAATTATCTAGAATATTGATTATCTGTCAAACTGTTTATTAAATAACTACATAAACTTTTACTGTTAGTAAATTGAAGTTTTGTTACACAATCTTTCCAGAACAATAACAGCAAAAAGAGAAAAAAAAATCAAATTTTTTTCCTCTTTTGTTTTTTTTTTTCCATAATTGAATTAGATTAATTTTTCTTACATTTAATCGATACGGTTTCGGGAAAATAAATCAAAGTTCGAAAATTGAATTTTTATTTTTTATTTTTTAAAAAAGAATTAAAAGAAAAAAAAATATATATATCACGCAAATTGTACAAGTAATAAGCATTAGCAAGAAAGTAACTCTTAAGGATATAAACTCTTTACCAACTATCATAAAATCGTTAAATCTCTAGGTATAATGTCGTGGTTTTAGTTGGGAACATAAAACTGAAACCTGGTGATTACTACCTGGAGCAGATGCTTTAAAACCTTAAATACAAAGTTTGTGTGATATAGATCTTAAGGGCAAACTACAGTTAGTTGCAATAGTTGTTTTAGAAAGAAAGAAGAAAAATAAAATAATAGTTTTGTTTCTGTTATATATATATACGAGTGAAGAATTGCAACCATTACAGTTACAAAGAAAAATCCATTAAAGAAGTATTAATCGTTAGAAATGACGATAAACATTCTTAGTGTGAATAAATGATTAAAAAAATATATAAAAAAATATCATTTTTATCGAACAATTACTGTTAGAATAAATATTATGGTCGATAAACTACGATAATGATTTATTATATACGTAACTAATATTTTAAATATTCAATAAAAATGGAAAAACCGAATGTGGCTTTGTGAATCGATTTGTGAATCTATGTGGAAATCAAGTATTGATAAATCAATAGAATAAAGATAAAAATGCGAGACAGATGTGCCCACTGCAAACATCTCTTAGACGCGAGAATGAACTTAGAATAAAAGTTTGCAAAACAATTACTTTTTAAAAGAAAGAATATGATACATAAAATTGTTAAGAATTGCCACTTGAAGTGAGACATTACATTCTTCTTCTTATGTCTTTTCCTTGGCGGAAAATTTTAATAAAATTCTTTGGTCTTTGTCGGTTTTCGGATTAAAAGTTAAAGTTCAATTCGTTTTAATACGTTTTGTAGGTTATTACGGAATGTTTAATGTAGTTTATGAGATTAATTACATCATAATAAAAGGATCGGTACTATTGGGAATACCGAAATAGAATTGTTCAGTTAGCTAAATGTTAACTTTAACCCCCCTCCGTTAACTAATATGCAATTTAGTGATTAGCAGGCCGGTAGCATCAATTCTCGCCGCCATAGCGGGGATCGTTACAAGTCCGATTAAATGTCGACTATAAAACCAGATTTAGTGGAGAACACGTGTTACGTGCTTAGAGCCTATCATGTTAGGAATTATTTTGCATTTCGGCTTATTCTAAGTAATGTTCTCGTAAAATCGACCACATACCGCATAGGAAAAGTAATTCGATAGCATCGGCTATTTCTATCGCTTATATTATGTGTCAACTGTTCAAATTTACTTTACATATTTCTCTGATGTTGGAAAAGTCAAGCTGCATGCATGGTCAAAAAGATAAGATGAAAATCTTAAATTTGTGAGATTTAAACTTCGATTTTTTTCTTCTCTTTCTCTCGTTCTTTCTCTTTATTTTTTAGATTACAAATTGCAATTACTGGCAGGAATTATTTATGCAAATTTTTTTTAATCGTCTTACAATAATTACCGTTAAGTTAACCGGAGAAGAATTCTTTCGGCGAACGTGTTTAGATAAAAGAAAATAACAATAATAATAATAATAATATTATTATTATTATTTTAATTTTTAATTGATAGTTTAGAATATTTTACAATATTTTCTACCATATTTAAAATTTTAAAAATGTTTATTGGCATTTTAAATTAATGAACATAAAATAATTCGAACAATAAGAAAATTTATATGAATAACTCATAGGTTTATTTGTTAAAAATTTAATTAGAATTTTCTCAATTAACTTTCGAAAATAATTAAATAATGAAGATTTTAAAACATTAATTTAAATTTAGAAGTTTTGTTTAATAGAATTAAATTTTAGATTTATTTATCTCTACTTTTTTTTATTTATAAAATTAAATGGTAATTTCGATGAAGATAAATACGATGACAAAAAAATAAAAATAAAATAAATACTGTATTCTTTATTCGATTAAACTATATTCTTTACTTTATAGAGATGTATTAACGTTGAAACAAAACTTACTTTCAGCTTCCATTTAAAAGTTCTATTAAAAGTTA
>AYEL01049826.1:0-55789 GCA_000484575.1 Olivierus martensii | reverse complement strand
ATATATATATATACATATATGCATACTGTGTGATTCTTTTATATTTAATAAGAAGAATAAAAGTAATTTGTAGGAAACAATTTTTCGTTCTTTTTCTTTTTAAATGGGATAAAAGAGGAAAAAATGCCAGGAATTAGTAATGTTTGCTTTAAATAAGTATTTTTCCTCCACACCAACATCAAAGTTTTGGTTTTTCTACTTTAGATACTGTACGAAGTTTTCAAATATTTGCTAAAGGTATGCAGATTACTGATATTCTTTTTTTTTTCTTTTCTTCCCCCTTCCTAAAAGTTTTGTGCCTAGCCAAAAAGGCGTTTTTATTGTTGCCCTGACAGCATAAGAAAGCGACATTGGCATCAAAGAACAGAATTTCCATCTCGCACTCTTCAAGCCATTAAGTGAATAATTTACATAACTGATGAGAATCTAATCCACGATCGTAGTCCAAAGTACGATGATAAAAACTTACAGTTTTTCATTTCGTCTCTAATGTTTTCTTTTTTTTTTCTTTCCCCTGTTTCCTTTAGCAGTGTCTCTTCTTTTCTTCGAGTTCCTGTCCATCGATTTTGTAAGAATCAAGTGAGCCACTACCGAATACCTCACACTTGACCCCAGACCAGTACACTTCACGGCAGAAAAGCGATGTTGCAGAAACTTTTCCAAACTAACTAAAAAAATATATATATATCATATATCTATATCTATATATATAATAATAATAAAAAGACAATACTTCGATACTTCTCAATCGAAATATAATTTCATCAATCGATAGAAAACTTACTGAAGAATGATTTTGTAAGATTTGTAAAGATGAATGGAGAGATCAAACTGAGTAGGATAAAGAACATGTAACACCTGATACTAATCCAATCATGATATCGATCTTTTGAGTCCCGAGTTCGATGCTTGTGATTAGCTGCTCAATACAGACAAGATTCCGCTCTTAACAGAAGGGGATTGTTTTTAAGAACAGGTGAATCTATTCTCTTCTCTAACAGAGCACTTTCGCGATTAATGAGCTTACAACATCTTTGCCACTTTACTTCATTTCTCCTCGCAGAAAAGAACGTTTCATAAATTTAATCATTTTAACTTCTTATATTTATAAACATATAAGGAAATTAAGAAATGGAAGGAAAAAACACAAAAAACGAGAGAGTTTTTATGAATTTCCACTCATTGCAATTTCTTAAACTTGCATTATGATGACGAAATATATATCATGTTTTCATTGTCTCATTTTGACTTACAGAGGTCAATATAACATGAAAGTGAATGACAATTTGAAGCAATAAAATGAGTCTTTCTGGAACATCTGTGATCGTAAATTTTCTCTTCAGCTGGAAGTGTGATATCATTGATTTTTCTTCTTCTCAGATTCACGCTCTGTTTTTTCCTACCCCCATCGTTATCATATACTGTCATTCGTGGAATAAAGGGAAGTAGTCATTTGGATCTTAAACTTTAATATATATATATATAAAATCTACATACAGTAGAAAAAAAATAAAAAATATGAAGTTACTCCTTTGAAGTGTCTCTCAGCAAAATCTTTAAAACCTTTTCCAAAAGTAGATTAAGTTAAATAAACCATACTGTTCTTTATAGATATTCTATTAATCTTCAGATCGTTTAATAGAATTTTAAAATATTTAATAATTTTAAAATTAAAACTGTTAGTGTAATATTCTCGATTCTTATTCGAAAAATTAATTAACAACAATGAATAATCTTCAATAATTCCCGAATAATAAATTATAAATTTTTAAATCATTTTAATTAATTAATAATCATTTTTATTTTAACTTAATTATCATAGAGAACTGTTTCAGTTTTAATCGATATACAATATATATCAAAACAACCGCAGTATATCGAATCGATTAAATAATTCTATCATTGTTCTCTTTTTCTCTTCTTCTTAATATTTCATTAAATATCTTATAAACAATCCCTGTGTTATAGCCATGCTTCACCGCAATTTTTATAATCATCTCTAATTCTTCATATAGAAAAGCATCCATACTACAATGCCTTATGGCTCTATTAATATACAATCTCAAGGCTGCTTTTTTTTTTTATCTCCACTTATCGCTGGACCATTGTGGGATAATCACTGATATGTTGGATGGCTTTCTATAAACCTTTGTTCGAAAATTACCATTCTCTATTAGTATTTTTACATCTAGAAAATGTATCTTATCCGTTACTTTTTGTTCTAATACTAGTTTGAGGCCGTAACTTGGAATGGTAAAGTTGTTTTTAAAAAAAAACACAACTCAAAAGCCAAATAGTAAGAAAAACCGTTTTTGAGTTGTGTTTTTATTAACTAAAGTAAGAAGTTTACATTAGTCATTATGAGTTGTTTTTTAACTCTTCTGATCTATCTGCCAGGTTCCAAACAACAAAAATGTCATCTATGTATCTTGCGTAAAGAGCAGCATCCTCCATTAAATTACTTAGCGATGTTTGTTCTATTGATCTTATTACTAATTCCGCCAGGAATCCTGCCAACGGGCTTCCTATAGGAACACCTTTCATTTGTTGGTAACACTTCCCTGGTTTATGGAAAATTCGCCCCCTGCATTTCGCCTCCGACAATTCGCCCCCTACATTTCACCGCGAGACGTTTCACCCCCAGCACATTTCGCTCCCTGTAGATAATGAATAGGTTACAAAATTGTAAATATAGTCAACTCTTGAATCTGGAATTTTTATTGAAATCCCAGCCTCTTTAGTGGATATTCAATGTTAATGGTCTGCAACTGTTTACAAATTAAACCTAATTAATTAGCAAAAATTAAAAAAGTGAAATCTTGCTTAATTTTCATTTAAATTTTTTGATAATTTTACAATTAAATATGTTTTTATTGTCTTTCTAAAGATGTAAAAAATTTTTCCGAATTTTATTTTTTTCATAACTTTTCGTTCATTATATGAGATCGGAGAAATCACAATTTTCTATATGAAATCTTAGCCATCCATCGAAATGTTTGACATTTTTTGATAGTGGCAAGTCATGAATAAAATAAGGTATTAATGAAGAAAATTAGATAAACACTCAGTAATTATTATTATTATTATTATATTTAAAATACTTTTGAAAACATTTTGAGCAAAACAATATATCTTTGTACATTCTATGATAATAATTAAAATGTCTTTTTTATAATAATACCTTTTTTTACAGTTCGGGCTCTTCTTATAATTACTGGCTCTGCATCTTCATCAATTTCTTCACAAGCAAATTCATCTTCATTTTCATCAAATTTTAATATCTCATCATCTTCTTCTTCTTCCTCCTCCTCCTCCTCAATAATTTCTTCATCACTACTAGATGTAGATTCTTCAGATACATCCCATGGATTGTGACTAGACTTCTTTTTTCCACGATGTTTTTTCTTCTTTTTTTTCTTTTCTCTTTCAAAATCTTGAGATGCTGTATCATCATCATCATCTTCATCATCATCATCATCATCTAGCTATTATTTCATCAATAAATGAAAAATAACTTATAGGATTTTATTTATTTACAAAATAAAAATAAATATAATAGAGTGCCATATATCCAATTGCTAAGTAATTGAACTGCAAAATTCCTAATGTTATAAATTGAGATTCCTTAAACACACAAATGATATACTTAATATATTTTTCCTGACAACCATCAACTTTTTGCTTTGATTAATACTATTAAAATATACAAAGATAAAATTCAATTTAAGAAAAGGAAAAATTAAGAGAAAAACTGATGTCCAAAATAAATCTGATATCAAATTAAAACAGTTTTGTTTAATATACAAGATTTAAAAAATCCCTTTATCCAGCATATAATCTCTGTGATCTTAGGCATCAACCAAATATTCTTCACTTTCTTCTTTTGTTTCTGTCGAATTTTTAAAAGTTATGATGATATTCCAGAATATTTCCAGTAATATTATAGTAAACAATACCATGCAATATTTGTTCTTTCATTTTGGATTGTAAAGTAATAATAATAATAGAGAGAAAATTTATAATAATTTCAAAGCTTCTACTAGATCCCAAAAAACAAAAATAATATTTTATATATCCAGTTAAAAATGGAAATAAAAAAACTTCAATGTAGAATAACTATAAATCAAATTGGAACAGGAACAGCATATGATATTGCAAAAAAATTGGATTTAAAACTTTATATATGAGATTCATAAAATATTGATGAGGAGAAAGTTTCCTGTTAGTACTTTTGATATAATAGGTATGTAAAAATGAAATCGGAATTTTTTAGTAAAAAGTACACGTTCATCGTATGATAATGGTTAAGAGTATTTTATTCAAAGTATTGGCCATTATTAGTTATACATTTTTCCCATCTTTCCGGCAATGTGTGCCAGAAAAACTGTTCTTCTTTTGAGGCAAACCAGTTATTGATCTATTTTTGTACATTTTCGTAGGAAGTGAAGAGCTGCTCAGAAAGTCCGTTGTACTCCATCGATGCAAATAAGTGAAAATCGGACTGGGCCAAGTCTGATGAGTAAGCCTCATGCGAAAGTATTTCCCAATTAAGTGCTTCCAATAATCCAGTATTTCCCAATTAAGTGCTTCCAACGTTTCCTGGACCCCTTTTGCTTTGTGTGATGGTGCATTATAATGAAGCAAAATCACTTTGTGTTGCCTTTTATCATATTCTGGTCGTCTTTCATGCAAAGCTCGATTCAAATTGAGCATTTGTTGTTGATAGCATTTAGTATTTATGGTTTCACCAGGTTTTAGCAGCTCAAAATAAACCACACCCTTCTGATCCCACCAAACACAGAGCATTGTCATCCGTCCAAAGCGATCTGGCCTTGCAGTCGATGTCAGTGGTTGCCCTAGTTCAATCCAAGATTTTTTGCGCATTGGAATCTCAAAATATATCTATTTTAAATCGCCAGTCACAATTCGATGGAGAAATGACTTTCTTTTGAGCAGCATTTCACAAGTAGTTTCTTTATTCTCCTGTTGTCTTTCATTCAGTTCATGCATAACCCATTTTCCCAGCTTACGGTCTTTCCCATGGCTTTTAAATGTATGGAGATGGCTTCTCGTGACACATTCAATTGCTCCGCGATGTTGTTTTTGTGTTTGAGCGTCATCCTCATTCAACAATGCTTGCAATTCACGGTCTTCAAACTTTTTTGGTGGTCTTCCATGTTCTTCGTTTCTCACGTCAAAATCACCACTTTTGAATTTATTAAACTGCTCATAGCATTGTGATTTACCAAGAGCATGCTTACCATAAGCTTCGACAAGCATTCAATGTGTTTCTGCAGCAGTTTTCTTCAAATGATCACAAAAAATCAACGATGTCTGCAAATCATAACTTGTAGGCACAAAAGTCGGCATTTTTAACACGTAAAAAGCATGCATATTGTATGAAACTTGTATGGTTTTGATTTGGATGTTGTTGACAGATGTCAAAAGTAAAATTGGCGCCGATGATGCGGTTTGACGAAAGGTACATTGATAGGTGGCTCCATCTATTGGCAAATTCCAGTTTCATATTTACACACCTGATACATGAATGAAGTATTTCAATATCTGATCCTATATCTGGGTATAAACTTAAGATTACATTTGGATTTTTGTAAACTTTTTTTTTTCTTTGTATAAATAGCCAAATTAATTTTTAATATAGCATATCTATATCAGAATTAACAAATGTAAGATGAAATATAATTTATTTTAACAAACTCAGCTCTCATACATCTTTGTCTACAATTTATTATTACTTGCTGCTTATCCATTATCACTTGTCACACTTCATTTCCTGTTCCCTTTCTTTCAATAAAGGGGAATTAATTCGTTGACTGCCAATCATAATCAATTTCCACCTGAAGCAACGTGCCTGCCGTTTTTTATAATTAAGTCTAATTAATATTAATAAATATAAAAAAATTCATCTCTCTCTTTTACTATTTAATTATTTTTTTAAAATTTCTTTATTTGTCAAAATATTCGTTGTCTATATTAGGTGAAAGTTTATATGTTTGTCTTTTGCGTTTGTTTAAACATCCATTGAAATTATTGCTTTTATTAGATACTCACTTCTCTCCTGAAGAAAACAAGCCATGAACAATTAAAATCGGTCCATATTTTTATATAAAATTGTTTTTCTAACTTAACATATGCAAATTATTTTAGCTGGACTATTGTGTTATATTCGCATAAAAAATATGCATAAATTTATAGAAATTATCAGTTATAAGCAATTATTTACACTATCTGATATTGTTTTTCTACATATTATTATTATTTTTTATTTTATAAAAATATAGTATTTTTTCCAAGAAATTTGTTATGAAGTATAAATCCATCCCATTTACATAGTTACAGCTATATGTTGTGATGATTTGTTTTATTGGTTCAGAAAATACCTATTCAATCAATAGTAGTTAGTTCTATGTTAGTAGGCAGCACAGAAATTTCCCGGGACGAAAATGATGATATAGTTGCTAGCCAATGATCTAATTGCTTGCGTGCCATGCCCATTTAAAATGTTGGAATATTGTTTACATTTGTTTGTTTCTACTTTCTAAGTTATTTTTTTTTAATAAATATCCATAAATTTGAATCAATAATACAGTATTTAGGAGTAATGTATTTATTTTTAATTGAATTATTTAATTTCTTAATTTTTCTCTTGTAATTTTTAAATTATAATCCATTATTTATTTTCATTGAAAACTTAATGTAATTTATATTTGGCTTCTGATATCACTATATGTTTCTGTAGCTCAGTTATGCAAAGTCAACCGATAATTCCCCCACAGCCATTTAACTTGACCTAAATTGACAAGGTCAACTTGAGGACAACAAAAGATTATGAAGATATTTTGTTACATTTCAATTATATAACAAATTTATTTTAAAAATGTTTCATCGAATTTCCTATTAATAAATTTGAACATGAATATAGTATACATATATAAAATTTATTTACGTTTTATAAAAAAATTGTAAAAAAATATTTGTAATAACTTTTTCTGGTGAAGGATCATTTTATTAAATTAAATGATAAATTTGAACAGAAATTTATAAATATATATATATTTTATTACGTTTTTTCATAAAAAATATATAAAATACATACAATATATACAAATTTTATAAAAAATATTAAGTACTATATACAAAATCCAAATATAAAATATAATAAATACGTATCTTTATTTATGGATTGGTATTTGATAGTAATAATAAGAGTCTAAAATATGAAGAAATTAATTTTCAAAAAGCATTTATGGATAAGCAGAAACTAATTTATAAGTTTCAGAACTCTGATGAATATACAGTCTTTGATGTGTATTCTTGTCAAAGTCCAGAATGATGTACACATCATGCCAAACTTTGTATATATGTTACCAACAAAGTATGAAATGCAGGCATTGTAGAGAATGCCTGGCATTTTTAGGCAAAGTATGAAACGATTAATATTACATATACTTTTCCTAGGCATTGTATATAATGCCTATGCATTATATAGAATGACTGATGCTATTTAGGCAAAGTATTAAAAGAGAATCATGAAATCAACATATGAAAATACATGAAAGATGTTAAATTAATACTTATTTATGAAAATTTAAAGGAACTTTAAAAATATCAATAATTTTGTCAAACAGGGTGCAAATTATAACATATAGCTTATATATATAAATAAAATAAGTAACGTTTATAAATAAATACAAAATTTTTAATCTTTTGACTGCTATGGATGCTAATATTTTAATAAATTATAAATAAATCCAGCTTCTAATAATTCTAAATTACTTAAAATACTTTATCAAAAATGCTTTTTTGGATGTTAGTCCATCTTCATAATGTTTCATAGAAAATAACAGTCAAACATATGAAAGAAGTACAACAATTTTAAATCTATACAAGCAAATTATGAAATTCTATTAAATATAATTCTTATGATTAATTACTATACATAAACTATTATAAAAATATCTTATACAGTAAGACCCTGCTTAACACTGTTTAAATATAACACAGTTTTTTTGAATTTTATAATTTTATTGATTCACTTTGGTGTGGTTTTTCACTGTTATACTCACGTAAATCCTAAATTGCATGATTTTGTTGCTTTAATACTCCTATACCTTCTGACAGTGCATTTGATATCAAGGTAGTGTAGTATACAGTGGTACGTTGGTGTACGTCCTTAATTCATTCCAGATCCTTGGACTTATAAAAAACAGGATGTATACCAAGCAAATTTTCCCCATAAGAAATAAGGAGAAAATGATTTTAATCTGTTCCCATGAAAAGATTCCTATTGTTATTGGTTTATTATATATTGATGGGAATGTATAAAATAATTTAAACACTGTTTAATACTATAATACATAAATACAAAAACAATTACAGTAGATGAAATAAATGAAAATAACAACACTGCCTTGCTGAGAAGATTACAATGCCTACTAGAATGGTCCTGAGAAGGGAGGAGGAGATGTTATTGTTTGGAAGGAGAGTTTGCTTCCAATAAAATTTCAAGAATCTGAAATTCTGGTGTTTTTCTTTATTTTCTGTCTCTTTTCCTTAATTGGATCTTGTTGAGGCTCTCAGGTTTGATTTTTACTAAAACTCTGTCCAAAGAACTTTGTTTTTGCCTTCTCCTCATGATGTTTCGGAAATATGACATTGGTCATTCCAGACAATACTATTATGACTTATTATAATTTTTATATAAGGGATGTTTTTTTTAAGCGAATACACAACACTCATACAAGTTTCAGCACGAGTTGGTTGTATTCCAAACAAAGATCGTATACCAAGCAAAATTTTTCTCATCCAAACAGGATGTATACCAAGTTCAATGTATTCCAAAGCGGATGTATACTGAGGTACCATTGTATATGAAAGTCTGCTGCGGTCACAGTTCATATTTATCATCGGTCATCAAGAGTAATTGTTTCTGAAGATGAGAAGCAGAAGGAACTTGCAATGGATTTTCTCAAAACAAGTTAAACCACTATTACAAAATTATGAATCATGTATAAATAAACTTCCACTTGTATTAATGGTAAAACAATAAATAAATAAGCCTTTTTTTCCGAAGTGGAAAAAGAGAGAGAGAATTTATTACAGAAGTACTTTCCACTTCAGTAAGTCATCGTCAGCCATACATAAAATTTATAATTCAAATACATTGTTTTTGGAATACAATGTTCAGAATATTATTTAAATTTAAAACAATAACTAGAATTATAACAGATGGTGAAATTACATAATTAGATTAATAAGCAAAAAAGGGGTTGTTAATAATATTGTATATGAAATTAAAGTAAACGAAGCTAAAATAAACTGCTTATCTTACTGTTTCAAGATCATAGTTCATAAATCTAAAAGACATGATGACTTTAAAACAGGTGTTTATAAAGTTTCTCTAAAAAATCTAGAGGATAACCAGTTAGAAACATACATTGGGGCCACTGCTCATAATTTTAAACATAGAATAAGGGAGCATAAAGACAGCATCCGCAGAGGGAATCGTTATACTGCCTTGGCGCAAGTATTTGAAAAGAACGTTGAGGTCCTCTGGCAGGGTGCAAAGGTAGTGAAGAGCCTGCTAAATCGCAGGGATTTACCTCTTATGGAAAAATTGCAAATAATTAAGCATAGCCAAATGGATAGGGTTATTAATATTAGACAGGCAGAGGGAGTTAGTGCAGCTTGGCATATGCCATTAAAAAGAACTTTTAACAATTTAATTTTGCATTCTCGTGTTAATATCATTTTGCTTTAATATTTTGTTATCTAACCATTTATTTTTTCTGTAAACTTAGTAACCATTTTTGAATTCTGAATTTATATTTTTTCTGTATTTATTTATTTTATTTTTCTGTAAACTTAGTAACCATTTTTGAATTCTGAATTTTGTTCTAAAGTTTATTTTTGTTCTAGAACCAATGTGTTCTTTTATTTTATAACTGTTTGTACAACTGAAGAGGATACGTGTTGTATCGAAAACATTTTTGTATAATAAAGTTTTATACGTACATACTGCTTTGGGTGCTATTTTATGAACTTTGATCTTGATACGAAATTAAATAATAATAAAATAAAAATAAGACAAAAAACAAAACTATTAAAATTAGTACAGAATGATGTTAAGATGATTACATTTAAACCATCATATACAAATATAAAATAAAATAAAAATATTATGGATCAGTTATACAAAATGATCCAAATTTTGATAGAAGTTCAAAGGCAAGCCAAAGTGTCTTGGATGTGATGTCTTGGTATGGACAATTGATTGCTTGTTAAAGGAAAGAGGAAAAGGCAAACAACATTAGATGACTTTTTAATGAAAAAACAAAAAGTGTTAAATGAGGAAGAACCTTTCTCATCATAAACATAAATTATTTGCTAAAATATTTTTGATTTTCATGAATGATTTATCAATACAAATCGATATTAGCAATAAAAAATGACTATAATTAATGTAATACAATAGTAAAAATACATATTACAAAATAGAAAAAATGGAACATATATTTTTTTATTCACTGTTCTGTTTCACCTATCTCATTATTTACATTTTACTATAACCTCGTTTAACGCTGTTTCATTTAGTGCTTGGTTTCTTTGGAACATATCCCTCGCATTAAACAGGGTAGTAATAGTAATAGTAGTAAAATAGGGAGGGGTCTTTTTTCAGCCCAAGCACTGCGACCAGCAATGGTCTATTGTGTACCCCCAATCAGATCATCCCAGAAGGCCTGTCTTAAGAACAAACGACAGTAAGGGCCACACATTCACACAAAATGTGAAGAGGAGTTTCTTCCTCATATTAACATTTTCTACACATAGGGCCAATCAAGTGAAGATGCCTTCTAAGATGACAGTGCCCTGTAAGAAGCCCTGTAACAATCCTAACTTCATATTTGCGAGAAAGCAACTCTTTGGTTCGCTGAGCACAGCAATCCAAAATGAGAGATGACAGTGCCCTGTAAGAAGCCCTGTAACAATCCTAACTTCAAGTTTATTCAGTAAAGCAACTCTCTGGTTCGCTGAGCACAGCAACCCAAAATGAGAGCCTCTGCCTAAGACCAGAGGTAGACCTCCAGAAAGCATGATCTGAGCCGCCAACCAGTCCTTGACAACCTCAATATCCCTGAAGAAGCAAAAGTAATAAAGCGGATTGAGAAAAAGACACACGGTTATACAGCAGAGGCACTGGAGATATTAAAGAGACAGAACAAAAAGAGTTTGTTAAACGAAAAAGTTACAGAAATACCCAAGTCATGGGAATATGCCATAGAGAACTTTTAAAGTGTATAGAAGTTTTTTAGTTTGTAAATCAGAAAAAGGACTGATATAGTAATCTGAGTTTGTTTTTTTCACTTTTTATATGTATTTTGAAGTTCATCAGTTGTGTGTATATAATTACTATACTAATGCAACAAATGGGAAAAAACTTATGTAACCATGGTAACCAATTTGTTGTTTTTTTCAAGTTAAGTATTTTTGAATATTTAGAACTCTGAATTGCTCTTAAAAGCTGTTAAATGTATTCGAAAATTTCTGTATATAAGTGTATGAACCCGAGGATGGCAATACATAGTCGAAAACGTTCGTTCGCTAATAAATCGTTTTTTTTAGAATACAACTCTACTGCGTTATAATGCTTGTAATTCTTAATAGCTAAAAATTATTATTAAAAGTTTTCTAATTTAACTTTTCCACCTACATATACATACATATATCACATTGTTTTTGTATATGCATTGCAGTATCGTATTAGCCAACAAGCAAACCCTTTCAACAATACACAATAGCTACTAGTGTGATTTACCAACTTCTAACTTATCACAGCCTTTGGAGCACCCTAGTTGCTAATCAGCAGTAGAAGTGTTTGTTTCCCTCATTGCAGTTATTGTAATTTGTTGTAATCTTACCATATTCAGGAAGAGAAATAATACTACTGATGAAAAAATTTCGTAAATTCTTAAACTTTTCTCTCTCAATTTTTTTATGTATTTAATTGTAATATGCGTTAATAAATAATTTATAAATGCTTATGTAAATTTATACATTTTAAGTTAAACAGAAACCTAATTTATGAAAATATTAAAACAGAAATCAAACAAATCAAGAATTAAAGTCCTTGACTTATGTCAAAATCAACTTACAACAGCAGAGACGTTGGAATGGAATCCTGTCATAAGTCGATCTGTACATAAAGATTGCCAAAAATAAAATTTATTAACTGAAGTGCTTTCAACTGTACTCATCCTCATCAGCTGTTTTTAATGCCAGAATAACATAAAAACATCTTAGTTCTTACAACAAATCAAATTCATATTCAAATTATTCAAAATATAAAAATATAGAATTAGCATATGTAGATTAATGTTAATCAAATACAATCAGAAATATCATTAAAAATAAACATATAATAATGCCAATGATGACTGTTAATTTTCCAAGAATGTGGGCTACTGTAGCCCATAATGGATGAGTATATTTAATGATTTGTTTGTTAATGATGATAACATTATTATATGTTTATTTTTATTAAGTATTATATAAGGTATTAGATGTTTATCTTTAATGATAATTCTCATTGATTTGATTAACATTAATCTACATGTAATAATTCTATATTTTTAAATTTTGAATAATTATAATATGTATTTGATTTGTTGTAAGAGCTAAGTTACAACAGATCAGATACATATTACTATGCTGTTAAAAACTGCTAAGAGAACCGTGAGCACAGTTGAAAGTGCTTCAGCTAATAAATTTTGTTTGCTAATCTTTATGTATTTTCTACCCATATAGTGCTGTTTATTTTACATTCTTTTCTTTTAAAATATGTTCTTATTTTTTGAATTTATATTTAGGCTGCATTATGTTTTGTTTCAAACTTATATTTGACTAGCAACTGAGAATGAGAAGCCAAAAATGTTTTTGCTGATACTTAATTTTAAATAAATTTCTTCTGCTTTTTTAATTTATTTATTAATTTATTTGTTTATGTTATCTCTAAATCTGTTATGAAAAACACAGTCGATTCCGCTTAATTGGAGCAGCTGCTTAATAGGGTCAGTTAATTGGAGCAGCCGCTTAATAGGGTCAGATCTCAAAGAATGGAAACCAAATTAATAAACTAATACATAATTTAAATGTTTAATTGGGACAGTAGCAGAAAAGGAATTTAGCAATTTTTGACATATTTTAAGGATTTTTCAAAAGTATGTCAACACTACATACACTAATAATTGGCAATACTAGTGTGATGTAAAATATTACTCTCTTAAGCGGCATATATGCGTCTGTTTAAGATCAGTGTGATGCAAATTAATTATCTATCGTCGTGCATCTGGCAAGTATATCTATCTGTCGTGGTGAGTCTGGCAAGTGTGCGTCTACTTAAGAGTCTGCCATTGTACCTAGCAATATTCATTTACAGTGTCGATTTTATTTAAAATTTTTAAATCCTTGCCAAGATGCCAAGAAATGATTTTATACTATCATGTAAAATTGCTTTGCTGGATAAAATTAAAAGTCATCCATTTAATACAAGCCATTGTAGATTTGCTGATATAACTGATGTACCAAAATCTACCATAGCGCATCTCCTACAACAAGAAAATCAACTGTGTGAGGAGTGGGGATTACAGAAATTATAATTATTATTATAATTATTATTATTTTTTACCTATTATTTATTTATCTACGATATTCATATTTTATTTTAGAATTTATTATTAGTTTGTTTAATTGGGGCAGCCGCTTAATTGGGCCAAGATGGATTAGTTCCAGTGTGTCCCAACTGAATTGACTGTATATGTAATATATGTAACTATTCATAAGTTAATATTTTCATATGTATTTAAATACCAGATGATATATAAATTGGATTGAAAATATAAGATGGCATTTGAGTACTCTTTGTGCCAGAAATGTTATCTTTACAGCTTCAGTATATATCATATTCAGTAAGCTTTAGGGGCTCGCAGGAGCTCACACAAGCCCTTTGTTAAATTTGTCTCTAATTTGCGAGCTCCTTGTTCTTTTTGTTTGCTTGTTTATTATTCCAAGAAAAACAAGTCTTGCATGTCATAATCATATTTTGACTTATGTTATGGCTGGTTCCACCATTGCAATGTTACATTAACAATGGTGTCACTAAGTGGTGTTAGGGAAATTCTGTTCCACCAATTGTTGTTAAGCTTAACTGTGATGTTAAAACTTAACAGTGGTCTTGACCACTGTTAAGACCAATGTCAGAGTATTCAAACACAGCAAAGCATACTTTAGTTCGATATATCTGTTGTGGTATATAATAATAATAAAAAAAAACTGAAAAAACAACAAATTTGAATATCTGAATTTAATAATACTGACTTTTATTTACTTTTCAAATTATCAAATTATAATTACATATGCGAAATGATTAATTGTTTTGAAATAAGTTGTTAATATTGCATTAATGAATATTATCTTCCTATCAAGTTCTTAAAAATAGTATAGATTAGTAGATTATATGAATTAATTTGCCAAAGGAACTGTGCATTTTCCAAGATATATGGTTATTTTTGAGACAAATCTTTACTAATGAATCATAGATTTTCATTTTTCAGCATATATTCAGGAGGATATTTATAATAAAAATAGCAATCTCACCTTTAGTAACAAACCATATATCTCAGAAAATCCACCATTTAAAATTATTCTGAATTATCAGGCTAATGATGATGTTTAGTTTCAACCAGTATGGAAATCTGTGGTTTCAACAGTAGCCATCTTGGTTGTGCATGTGATGTGATGGCATCATTTCTACCACGTGCTTTAATTTGACCAATAGGCATTTTACCAGAAACATGAATAACAATTGTAGTGTCAATTATTCGCTGTCAGTAAACATCGCTAACCAAAGTCGTGATGGAACGATCCATTGTTACACTGACAATGTCGTTTATTGACAGTAGTGTTATACGATATTGATGGAACCGATCCTTTGTCTTTCTCTTCCTTGTATTTGCGTATTTGAATGTACAGCTTGAATAGTGGCGATCTGGTGATAATGCTCTCTGAAACAGGGTAAGTGGATAGGGACTTAGCATGTAAGAGAGTTTTTAAAATGTGGGAAGGGTAAGAATTAGGGTCTCATCTGATTTTGTTTAAGTTTGGTCAAATGTGTTGTAGCTAACGTAAAAATTTACACAGGTGCTGTAAAATGTCTGTTTTCAATAAATTTATTGTTGGGTATCAAATTGTTTAACATCAAGATGGTGGTGGATGTTTAGTTTTCCATTAAAAGATGTCAATAAGTAAGTTATTACTAAATTATTTTAAAATTTAAATTGAGGTGATTGAATCTAAACTGAATGATGCTAGAAGTAACTAGTGCTGATTTGCCGATGCTAAAAATTGATGCAAAAGTGAATGAGCAATGGGTTTGTGAAAAATGAAATTCATTCTGTTTTCAAAGTGCTTTTTTTTTTGAAACTTTTTTGAAAAATCATCACTTGGCCTTAGAACCTCCTAGAAGATCAACTGACATGAAAGAAGAAGAAAATAATGTATTGCAGCTTCTGGCATAAATTATGCAGCATAATTAAATTTACACATTATTTTATGTAATTTCTGTGATATTTTATGAGATTTTTTTATTTTTTTAAATTTTAAAGATTTTTTTTATTTTAAAATGTTTTCTTGTGCATGCACAATTATTTGTAATCTCTGTTGTTGTAAAAAGTAAAATAGTTAATTAGATAATCATAATAGAATTTGATATTTTGTTTTTATAAGATAAAGTGCAAGCTCTTTTCTAAAATTTTCGTAGCTCACTACTGTTTATTCCTAATAAAAAAAACTATTTCTTTTTCATTTATATTATTAAAAATAAGATAATACATGTGAATATTGATATTTAAATATATCTGAAAATTAATATTTGAACATTAAATGTTCTTTATTTGTTCACATTTAACCGTGGTCAGTGGAGCAGTTAAGTTGAACTCCTGAGGAGGGCTTGGGTGAGCCAAAAGTGCACTTTAGTAAATCCATTGTTTTTGACGTTTACAGATTGTTCTTTCCCTGCCCAAGTGAGCTGAAATTTTATTAGTTTTATTTTATTTTTGTTTGGAGATTCAAGAATGGTGAAAAGATTTAATCTTTATTTATTATATTTTCTGCCAAACAAAAATTTCAATAATTTTGAATTAGAAAAATAATGTAAGAATTTGATATATTTAAGGCAAAATAAAATTAACATAATTCAAATGATAATAATATATAAATAAAGCTTTATTAAATAACTGTGTGTAAAATTGGTGCCTTTTTTTTTATATGGGTTCATAAAGAACTCATTTATTTGGAGACTTAAATATTCGGTAACAATGGAGACATACAACTATTGGTAAATGTGATTAGATGTGATACAGTTACACTCTACTCTCTTGTTCACCCCTTCTTCCATGTCATTTCATCATGTTTCAATGTAGTGATCTTACTTTTTTGTCTTAAAATACTCATATTTATTCTGATTATGAACTGAATTTTTAAAGTTTTTTAAATTATAAAAGAACTGTGTATTTCAATAAATATCATATTATTGTAACTTGAAATTTCAGGATTGATTGATGCATGAGTCTTGAATTTTTTAATAGTTTTTGATGTTAATCTAGATCAGCTGTTCTCAACCTTTTTTTTCCCCGGGCTGTATACATTTGTTTGCTACATTAAGCAGGCTGCAACATGCTACATCAGTAGTCCGGTTGGTGTCACGTGAAAAAAAAATTTATGAATACATTAGGAAGGACCTAGCAAATTAGGAAAATTCTAATTTTTCCAGTTTAAAAAAATTTTTTTAATGTCAGAATTTTTTTTTTTATTTATTTTTGCATGTGAGAGAAGAATTCCACATTTTCATTAAGTTCATGACTGTGCATTCCGGGCTGCACGTAAAAACTTGCCAGGCCGCAGGTTGAGAATGGCTGATCTAGATAAATCAGCTTGAACTCAAGTATATTAGTAATTGATGAAGATCAAATGAGTGCCTAAAAATTATTTTTTTTTAGTAAAATTATTATTTCTCTTAAGTTATTTTTACTATATGATAATTTGTCATGATTTAAAATTACAAGACACTCTTTTTGTTGAGTCATTTTTTTAATCTATTTTATAAAGTTACTATAAGAATTTAGATATATATATTTTTCATTATATTTTATGTTGCAGCTACAATTAGAGATCCTTCAAATATAACCTTTATAATCAGAAGTCTTCATATTATTGTAAAAGATATGAAATATCAATCACCGTCTCCAATAATAGCAAAGAAAATGATGAATGATGCTGTTTTAAATACCTATAATATTGCAACAGATGATGTTTTATGTAATAGGCTTAATAATGGAAATTATTCCTTAAAATATTTTTGTAAGTAGGCCTATTTTTTTTTGTTAAAATATTAATCTTTTAAATTATTATTTAAAAAAAAATTTTATAAATCAAAATCTTTATTATTTTCTATAGCTTCCACACCATGGTTTGAAGCTTATAGAGAAGTATTTTTTCAAGTAATGTACCCAACTGAACATGAATTTACACATCATTATCTAGCTTGTATCCTTAAAAGATTTAATAGTAAATATAGTAATATGAAGTTATCTAATTCTCAAATTTTAGTAAACTTCTGTATTGACTAGTAAAATGATAGTTTGTAATTAAAAAAATTTATAGTAATTAAAAATTTATAATTGTCATAACACAGTAACAGGATGGTCAACAATCGGAAATTCTGGGAAAAGTGTGAATTATGCATGAATATTATCTATTGGGAAAAAAATAGGAATTATATTTAAATTTTTTCTTAGATCAGGAAAGTTAAGAAATATGATTATAATTCCTTTGCATCCTGATTTGAAATGTTTTAAATTTTGGGAAAATAAAATGTTAGAAATATTGTGATGTTTTCTTTATTTAAATTTTAAAACAGCAATATATTTATGGATAATAGCAATTTATGCATTATAAAAGTCACACAACTGACTATTGGTTATTGCCTATTGAGACCCTTTGTTTAATATAGACCTTAAAACAAACTATTATCTCTATAGAAGTACACCCAGTTCTATTTTTACATGGATTTTTTTTTACATGATTTTGATTTAACTTGAATTAAAATAAAAATTTCAGTCTCTTTTTACACAATATGTTTTGATTAAACACAATAGACCAAAATTCTAAGAAGAAAAATTTTTTTTATATTACAGTGAATGCATCACTTGCTTCTCATTATTCACCTTCATGTTCTTGTTTTTGATTCCAGTTAGAAAAGAAATTTCTGAGGAATTCCCCTAATTATATGTATAACTTCAATAAGGAATTTGTTTTGTTTGCATTTTGAGTTTGGTGTTGTGAAAAGTAACTTTCTGATGTTTAATGGTATAAAAAAATTTAATAAAAGTTGAAATCAAAATCTTGTTATGTGTAACCAACAGATTGTTGTGTATAACTCATATTATTTTGCATAATTTTTATGTTTATGAATAAATAAGTTATTTTTCAGTACGGTTTTACATTAGCACCACATGAATGAAAATAGTACTGATTGAAAGATAATGACAAGTAGAGAATACTTTCCAAAAGGACTGCATTTCTATTTGCTGCAGACTTTGAGAAAATGAACAATAAAATTATAGTATTCCTCCTTTGGTATTTCTCCACATGCAGTACCTATACTTAAAAATTAAATCCTACTGCTCTACACAGCTTGCTTATAATACAAATATCCAAAATTAGCACAAATGAGCAGACCTAATTACTTAAAAACTTTAATGAGGAACGTTTTCGGGTTATATTAGCCCTCATCAACTTCTGTACCTATACTGGTGTGTGCTGAAAGCGGATATAGTTTTGGAATGAAACTTTCATACAACAGAATTGTTGATTCATATTTTAGTCATCAATTAGTGGGTGGCAAATCTTTAATTCTTTAATGCATAGTTCTTTGAAATGAATCTTTAACACAACAGAATTGCCGATTCGCACTTTTAATCATCAGTTGGCAGGGAAGCAAATCTTTAATTTCAATACTTTAATTTCATCTTTTGGAAAAAATCATACATTAAAAAATTAAAGATAACCTCCGATAGATTGATGATTAAAGCACAAATTAGCAATTCTGTTCTGTTAAAGATTCATTCCAAAAACTACTATATCTCGGATTTCAAAACAAGTTTTCAAAATGACGGCGCATACCAGTTTATGTTCTATATGCAGAGAAATGTTATAATTTCATTATTTGCTCAAAGCCTGCACCAGATAGAAGTGCAGTCCTTTTGGAAAGTTTTATATACTCATCGTCATCTTTCTATTGATACAATTTTCATTCATATGGTGCTATGTAAAATTGTACCTTATTTTTCTTTTCAAATAATTTATTTTATATATTACATTTTTATATATTTATGCAATCTTTATGAAATAAAAAGTGCAAGCATGTAAAAATAATAAGATTATAACATGATTTTTCATATCTAATTAAAGAGTTATCCATAGCACTAGTCTGCAGTCCAAATACTCTTTATTATTCTAATTTTAACAATAGAGTAACGTTTTTGGCTATGACCTAGCCATCCTCAACTTTATTATTCTAATTTTAACATGAGAGTAACCCGTTTTCAGCTATGACTTAGCCATCTTCAACTCAAACTTGCATAAACCAATTAGATGAAAAGACATTCTAAGAATCCACAAACTTTAGTCATTATGGTTCCATTGTGGAACTTACTTTATATTTAAAATAAAGTTCTTTTTTAAAGTATTTTAAGCACAAAGTTTATATTACCTGGGACAGATACTGTAAACAAATATTTTGAAAATAATACATTTAACCAAAATTAACAAAAATAAAAATATATAACTAAAACTGAAACAGTTTGTCAAAGTCTGGTGTTTCCACCTAAAGTTTTATGTTGATCATGTACTATTTTCTTAGGGCATACTTCCATGTGTTTGAGATTGTCTCCTTTTCTTTTTCATTAATTACTTCTTCTTGCTGGCCTCTTCTGTAAATGTTTAGTTTCTCAGCTGTATTCAGCTCTGTTGGGTCAGTGACTTTGAGTATTACTTTGGCTTCCTTCCAGTTAACTTTGACATCATTCTCGTATGACGTCATTCTTTAGTATTTTTATTTTTGTTAATTTTGGTTAAATGTATTATTTTCAAAATATTTGTTTATAGTATCTGTCCCAGGTAATATAAACTTTGTGCTTAAAATACTTTAAAAAAGAACTTTATTTTAAATATAAAGTAAGTTCCACAATGAAACCATAACGAACAAAGTTTGTGGATTCTTAGAACATCTTTTGTTCTAATCAGTTTATGCAAGTTTGAGTTGAGGATGGCTAGGTCATAGCCAAAAATGTTACTCTGGTATTAAAATTAGAATAATAGAGTTTTTGGACTTCTAACTAGTGCTATGGATAACTTTAATTAGTTAAGTACCTAAAGAAAGCAGTATAAATTCTTCCAATGATTTTTCATATGGTTTGTTGTTTTATTTTTGGCAAATTTTTTTTTTAGGTCTGAAACCAATCTTCTATTTTCCCATAGATACAATATAGTTTTTTACACAAATATTTTTACACACATTCTTTGGGAACATATCTATCATGTAAAAGCAGAATTAAGTGTATTCATATTCCAAATTTACTCCATTCATAACTATAAACAACTGAGTTCTGCTGCTTCTAAAAATACAAGAAATCACAACAAGCATGATAAATACACTATTTTATTATGAGATATATATATATCTCATAATAAAATAGTATATTTATCCTGTTTCAAGTTCTTGTTGTGATTTCTTACTCCATCCAACTAAAATGTATTGTGTGGCAACCAATATATATATTTGAATGTATGTTTTATTACATTTAAATCTTTTTGTATTCTATGAGTTGTAAATTGATTAGGATATGTTTTGAAGATTGAAGACATTTTTTAAATAAATGTTTTATGATTATTTTTGGACATAATTGCAATTAGTACTTTGTTTTTTAAGTATTATTTATTATATTATTTTATCTGTAAATGTCATAGTATGTGTTATTTTATCAATACTAATTGTATACTTATTTAATTTTAATATTATATGTTATTATAGTATTAGCAATTGTAATCTTAATTGATTCAATGTAAAACTTATAATATTTTACTTACAAATGTTTAAATATTTTTGGTTGCTTCTTATTCTTCCTCTAATGCTCTACATACTTCCTTCTGATAGGAATCTTTTTACTTTCTTCTACCTTCCCTATTACCTTTGCTTTTCTACTTCTTTTTCATAGGTCAATCATTGAGTTTAGCCCATATTATCTGTTATATCTGTCTATATTTTGGGTGAAGCAGGAACATCAAAGAGGTGAACACTTATTGAAGTTCCTAATAGGTACTATATTTTTTGTTTTTATTTAAAACGTTTTTGTTTTAAATAAGGGCAATGGATCTACTTTTGTTGTTAAAAACAAGAGAGGTCATTAACCTAATGTTAGAAACTAAAAATGTTTTTGACCTAACTGAGGATTGGCATATGTCTAATGAGCTGTCTGCTTTGGCTCATAATACATTTGTTTCAATCTAACAGGTATGATATCCACTAGTTAACATACAGAGACCAAAGGTAAATTAATTGAACTTTTTTTAAAAGGATCTTGACTTTATTTTTGGGAGTATTCAGAACAGGTTTTGCTTGGTAGCAGATTTAAAAGTGACTGTTGACCAGATTCAATAGGTAGTTCCTTGTCCTACCATCAAAACTGTCTGGTTAAGACTGCTGGCTCATCAAGGTAGCTTCCTTGGTGGAATAAACAGCTTGGTGGTCTTAGATTATAGTTAGAAGGTTTTTTAATAAAGCTAAATGGAAGTGAATGGGATACATACTGAAGTGCTCTTACCTATTATAACAAAGCCATTAGGAAGGTGAAAAGGACTTCCTGGAAAAGATATTGCCAGGGAATTAAAGAAATACCCAGACTAGTGAAGATAATGTCCAAAGAGAATTATTGTAAGGTTAGTATTATCAAATTACCATATGACAGAATCACTAGTACTTGCAAGAATTCATTAAAAGAACCCTTTCAAGTATACTTTCCTGAGTCTACTTTGATTAAGGGAACATCTTTTTGATAAGGGCAATCAGACCTCAACAGATGTGTTTATCATACTACAAGGGAGAATTATGACCTTGTCAGGAGGATGATCAATCAAATATTAGATGAGATGTAATTATAAGCTCTTCAAATCTGCTGGGCCAGATAGTATTTTGACAATGTTTTCACAATAACTCTGCTGAATCAGACCTTCTGCCCTATCTTCAAGGCCTGTCTAGCTTTTGTCTATATTTCATGGTTCTGGAGGCAGGTAAGGATATCATTCATACTTAAGCTTAGGCATAGCTCTTATATTGAGGCTAAGTCCTATTGTCCAATTAACCTTACATTGTTCTTATTAAAGATGAAGGTGGTAGTCAGATTTGTCAGAGATGGGATTTTAATGAAGTCTCTTCTACATCATAATCAATATGTCTATCAATCGGGCAAATCAATTAAAAATGCTTTCCATCAATCCAATTGCTCTCAATGAGTGATATAAGGAATTGGAATGAAGGAGATTGTATTACTCATTGAGAGCAATTGGATACGAGGAAATTGCCTTAGAAACTTGATATATAAGGGACTTTGACTCTACTTCTTTTGAGCAAATTAGCTTTGCAGCAAGCAGACATGAATCTGTTTAGCAATTTTTCATTGGATTGGCTCCATGCTGAAGCACATGACTGTTTATAGTACATTTTATGAGGAGGAAGTTGAGATATTCATGGAACTAGGTCCAAAGGAATTTGTCTGCAGGGGGAGTATTCTCTTTCCTGCTATATATAGCAGGAAATTCTATTTCCTGCCACTCCAGTTATTATGCCTAGATGGTCCTTTGACCCCTGGATGTTTAAAAAATCTGCTTTTACTTCCTATTTTAATAGATGTTTCACACATTGTAGTAACAAGTCTTTCCTTAAAGCGGAGCTAAACAGAATTTTTACCATTGGCCGTAAGCACAGATATTACGACAGATTTATGCATAATCTGTATTGCAAACTGAAAGCTGATTACCAAAGACAGATAGCTACCTCAGGTCAACTCGGTTCTTCCTCCCCTAATGAGCCTGATCTTGACGTATTGTGCTGACTTCCCATACCTTACAGACTCCACTCTAGTAATGCCATTAAATCTACCCTTAAGTCGGCAAATAAGGTCCGTACCTTTAGAAGGGCTCCTACCATCTTCAATTTACTTCGAAATGATAAATCTAAAAGATCTAAAGACTATACATCGGGTGTGTACAGAATTCCTCTGCAGAATGTTGAGGATAACCAATTAGAAATGTACATAGGGGCTACAGCCTGAAATTTTAAGGACAGAATTACGGAACACATGGACAATATATCTAAGGGTAATCTTAATACCGCCTTAGCTCAAAGAGCTTATGAAAAAGACACAGAAGTCTTTTGGCATGATGCTCAAGTTATAAAAAACGTTCATGATCGTAAAACGTTACCAGTGGTAGAGAAAATTTGAAATCCTAAGGAACAGCGAAACAAATAATAATATCAAGCAAGCTGATGGATTAAGTGCAGCCTGGAGATATGCGGTACGAGGAAATGTCTAGTGAATTTTATTGATCCTTCCCCTCCCAGGGAAATAGTTTAACTTAATGATCCTGTTTAATAATTTGTTTTTCAGTTTACATATTTATTAGTATATTATATTTATATTAATAATTTTTTCCTTACATGTCTTATGCAACAAAAAAAAAATGAAATTTTCATTTTTATTCTTCAGTCATGATTTATTTCTTGCTTATATTTCCAATTTATTTGGAAAGTGAATAAAAACTATTACTTTTATCCAATACATTAATAATATAGGAAACTATAAGATTAGGGTTTTTCATAAATTTATTAATTAATTATTATATTGACTTACAGAATATAATTATGTTCAGAAATGCAATTTAATTGTCTGTATTTACATATGATTTTTTTTTATCTTAAAGTATTTATTATTGTGTTTTTCTTATTTATAATTTGATTTAATTATTATTCATATAACTTGATAATTCAGTATAACCTACATAGATTTATCACTGTTATTTACAAAGAAAACCTAAATCTAGTTTTCTACTATTTTTTACTTAATTGAATGGGAATTTAATATGTTTTAGGAAAAAGAAATGCAAAAAAGCATTTATCAGGAGAAAATTTTTATTATAACAAAAATGTTTTTGATCTATTCATGATGTCTACTTCAGCTGTGCTATTAGCTTATAGAAAATAACAATGGCAAGATAAAACTGCAGTTGTTCTTCATTTGATTTTAAAATAAATAGACTTCACATGATGAATAGTTAAAAAGTTTACAACAGGCATGGGCAATCTCTCCTAATTTGGGGGCCAAACTATTCTGTCGCCAAGTCACGGGCGACAGAACCAAATTATTAAATGAATTAAAACTAATATTAAATGAATTAAAACAAGTTGCTAAAATTAATTATAAAGATAAAAATATTTTAATCTGATTGCTATGTTTTTAAATGAAACATCAAATCGTAAATGGTAATAAATTCTCTATTGCGATTCGTTTTACATTGTATCAGCTATAGTTAACTCTAACTGAAAAGACTCGTTAATCATCAAATTTGGCTTTGAAAGTTCTTCTTTAGTTGAAAAGACTGTAGTAGAACTATGAGTAGAACAGGATACAGGAAACAAAAAGTTAGTAGACTTTACATAAAGCTTAGCTCTTTGAGTATGACTATGGGTAGAACACACCATATTTCTCCCACCATGAATCTGACCAACTTTGCTGAAATGGATTAGGGGCCGGATCAAAAGAAGTAGAGGGCCAGATCCGGCCTGTGGGTCAGAGGTTGCCCATATGTGGTTTACAGTATAGGGGAAAATTATATGTTATGAAACAGTGTAAAGATAACTGAACAAAAAATAATAATAATATATATAATATTAATACAATTAAGATATATAATAAACATTTAGTTTAGATATGAAATAAAATGTTGAGTCTGGAACTTCATTTCCGTGCTCTTTCACAGCAGTATCTGGTGTAAGATGAGACAAGACATTTCTGTTGTAATAAAAATTTTTCCTAATAATTACTTTTTGTGTGGAGTTTTTCTATATTAAGTTTAAATCAGGAAGTAAAAAATAAATAAATTTGTTTTAGTTGAATATGAAGTAAAACACTTTCTAGAACCATTTGCCAATATTTTATAGCATGCTTTTTAAATTTTTGTGCTCCTTAATTAATTCAAATATATTTTATATCACAAAATGATTTTTTTTTATAAAATGGCCATCTAATTTTTTTCATTATAACTGTTTCTTTTAGTTTTGATTATGTCTGATAATTAAAAGAAAAATTTTGAATTATCATTAAGTTTAATTTGGATATATCACTTTTGTGTATTTTTTTCAAATTATTTTGTTTTCCAAGTAAATAAAGGATATTTGCATGCTAACAAGGGGAGGACACAGCTGACCCCCCACCGATTTTGATCCGCTTGCATATGGTGAAAATACATAAAAAATGAGTGAATACGTGTCCGAGCTTTTCATTGAATATGGCCTTCTAATAGTATTTTTTAACACTTGAAAAATCGAACTTTTGATAATCCAGCTTAAAAGCGATGGATAGATAACAGATCACCAGGTGCACAGATGGCGCACTCGATAAATACGTGGCTCGTAATCTGAAGGTAGTGGGTTCGAATCCGGGTTGATGTGTATTTTTTTTTTTTTTATGCATTGAAAAATTATTTTTTATTTTTCATTTTTTTATTTTTTATGTACTGTACATTTTAATTAATTTATTTTAATTATTATTAATTTTATATATATTGGTTATCACATAATTCGTATGCATTAATATATTTATTTACAAAACAAAATACTCTATTACTCTACGGGGATCGTCCGACGAGATAGGGAACGAAGACATAAAAGAATAATGGAAGAATAACGTAATTTTTTTTATTCACTCTCTCCCAGGTTTGATCTCCGGGTCAGATAGCTCTCTCTCTAGCGCATTATGTTAATATTGTGTTTTATTTCCTATTTTTTTAAATAAATATATGTTATTTGTTTTGAATAAGTATCGAAATCTCTCCTATCCTGGATCCTTGCGTCACTTACTCGCGATCCTATTCGAAAGTATGCTATAATTTATCGATATACGTGTTTTTACTCTGACATACATTGTGGGGACCCTACATAAATATATTAATGCATACGAATTATGTGATAACCAATATATATAAAATTAATAATAATTAAAATAAATTAATTAAAACGTACAGTACATAAAAAATAAAAAAATGAAAAATAAAAAATAATTTTTCAATGCATAAAAAAAAAAAATGCACATCAACCCGGATTCGAACCCACTACCTTCAGATTACGAGCCACGTATTTATCGGGTGCACCGCGTGTGCACCTGGTGATCTGTTATCTATCCATCGCTTTTAAGCTGAATTATCAAAAGTTCGATTTTTCAAGTGTTAAAAAATACTATTAGAAGGCC
Source organism: Olivierus martensii (assembly GCA_000484575.1). Lineage (NCBI taxonomy): Eukaryota > Metazoa > Arthropoda > Arachnida > Scorpiones > Buthidae > Olivierus > Olivierus martensii. The sequence continues at coordinate 29,135 of AYEL01049826.1, read as the reverse complement.
ATATTCAATGAAAAGCTCGGACACGTATTCACTCATTTTTGATGTATTTTCACCATATGCAAGCGGATCAAAATCGGAGGGGGGTCAGCTGTGTCCTCCCCTTGTAAGTTGTAGACATTCTGCCACTTTATATTAGTAAGAAAAAATATATATCAAGTGTCAAGTAGTGTTTTTCTGTCTAGTGCTGGATTACAAAAATAAAAATTGTTTATTTTTATAACCCAATACTTTCATTTGCTGCACTATATAAACCATTGATCTTTACCTATTGGTGGTTGAACTATGATCAAACATACTAAACAGATTATTCAAATAATTCTTTTCATTTTTTTTCTATTTTTCTTAAAATTGTGTGAGAAAATTATTTTTACCTTATAACAAGAATTAGATTTTTACCATATAACAAAATTAGATTTTTACCAGTTTATTCAAATAATTTGTTATTGTTTTTAATAATATTTCTTTAATTTATATACTTAACTATAATGCTAAAATCTATCTGTTAGATTTGATTCTGATTTTCATCCAATTATTGCATTTGATAGTTGATTTTTGTCAACATTTTCATTATATCTTTTAAAAAATAGTGAATAGCAGGTTATTTCTCTCTATTTGCCCTAAATCAAGAATTTCTTCAAAATTAGATTTATATCAGTATTTTCTAACAAAAAAGAAAGTTTTTGAAGCCTCTTTTTAATTATAAAATGAAATGACCCATTTGCCTGAGGTCAAGTTGTTCATCTTGAAAGGACATTTATAGTTACTGTTTTTACACCTTGATCTACAAATTAGTTGTTTAGATTACAAATAATTCTAAAATTATTGATTATTTTAAACAAAACAAAAAAAATTTATAAACTTATGTAAACAAGCAAATAATTGATAATGAGTGCAATCATCAGCTAATTATCTCCTGTCAGTAATCTAAGATGCCAAGTATAGCATTGAATGTCAAATGTGATTTTGATTGTTTTGCTTTTGTGATTAGTTAAAATATGTAAATTCTGAAATAAAACAAATTTAATGAAAAAACAACACCAGCATATCATTCTACAAGAAAACAAACATTCTTGAATCATAAATTAGCAGTTCAAGATAACTAACTAAATGAAATAAACATAAATTAAGGAAAGACTACTGAATATTATACAAAAATAGTATTAATTAGGAAGCAAAAATCATAAAAAGTAGTGTAAACTTGACAATTAGATAAGGCACTTCTGATTAAATTCAGAACAAAAAAGTTAATCAAAAATTTATTAATAAAAATATCTAATTTAAAGTAAATTTATGGTTATTATCAGAAAAAATTATAAATTGATATTTAAACATTTTTTTCAATAAAAGTAAAAATAAGAAATTATAGGTTCCCAAATTTTGTCTTGCAATGCCAGAAGTTAGAGTGAAAGCATATCAAGATTTCTGGCACATACTAGGCTTGGAGCAGAAAGGATTAATAGAGTTTTTGTAATTTCATGCAATGTGGAATAGGAGAAAAATAAAGTAACAGTTACAAAACTAAATATACAAAATTAAATATATTGGTTATAATCCAACCTAAGAGAAATGTAATAGAACTGTTTTTGTACTGTTTATAAATATATAAATGAAAATAAATAATGATAGAAATAATACAAATGAAAGATTTAAATCTATGATGATGCATTTTGAATAGTGATTTTCTATCATTCTTATATGTATTATTGTTTCAAATTTTATGAAACAAAAATATTCAGATATTGGTTTTATTTATATTGAATATTTTATAATTAATAGATATTAATTGTTCTAAAAAGTTTTCCTTTTTTATTATTATAAAATATATGATAAATACAAAAGGTATATATATATATATATAGCTTTTGTAAATTTTGCAATAAATTTATCCAACTTTTAACATAATTTTTCAATATTTTTAAATGTCAAAAATTTTAATATTGTATTATTGACTGATGATTAAAATACTCAAAAAAGATAAACATAAAGGTAAGGTATCTTATCCATATTAAAATAATTAAAAACAAAAAAAATATTCCAATTATTAGTGAAAAAATTAATAATTAAATTTTAATAATTTACATTGAAAATAATTTTTCCTTAACCCGGAATCAAATATAATATTCAAGATTGTCTCAACATCATATTATTAGATAATTAAAGCACTGAAGTGAATGCCTGTTTACATTATAGACATTATATGTATTAGAATATGTCAATTTATTATTATTATTTTTTTTTTATTGGAGCTATAAGCCATTTTTCAAAATTAGAAGCATAAGTTATTGAATTTGCACTTTACAGCTATTTGAATTGTGAAAGTGATTCAAATTTATCTAAAAGTTCAAATGAAATAAAATTTTCATAGTTTATTATAAAGAATATATAAATTATGGAACAAAAATAGTTACAAAACAATATAATACATAAAGATGCATTATTAAATGATATAAAGTAATTCTTTGATGTCCACTTTTCTAAGAAAATGAATACTTATAATTTTGAGATATAAGTGTAGAATGATATAAACTGATGCATACATAGCAACTGCTCAAATAATAATAATTTAGAGTAATGTAAATGACAATATAACAAATTTAGAATTTTTAATTATTATTATTATTATTATTATTATTATTATTATTATTATAACAATACTTTGGAACATTAATTATAATTGTTTGATGTTATGGATAATTAAATTTTATTTTATAGGCAACTTTGTGTAGGCTTACTAAATTAAGAAGACTTTACATTAATGATAATAATCTAGACTTTGAGGGAATACCATCTGGAATTGGCAAACTACACAATCTAGAAGTTTTTATGGCAGCTAATAATAATTTAGAAATGATTCCAGAAGGAGTTGTTCGGTAAAATTTAATAAATTAAGTAATTCTTTCAATGTATAAACTTAAATCATCAGCAATGCAAAAATATTAAACTTTCTTGGTTTTTGATATTTTAGTGACTATGACATTTAAGATTTTATGAGTTTACACAAAAACAAATTATAATCACACTTTAAAATGTTATAATTTAATTCCTTTTAGGATTTCAGATTCTATTAATATGCAATAGTTCAGGTCTATTCATTTGAGATAATCTGGGATGATTTGCTACATTATTTTCTCTGTTGTTTATGAATTTATTTAAAATATATTGTTGTTTTATTCATAGACTTTTAATAATTTTTTTTATTAGAGTGGTTTGTATGTCTATTAATAACACATTCTAGAATTTTTCGGTGACAATATTAAGATATAATATTGTTTATTATTTTATGGTGCTAATTATTTTTGAGATAGCATTATGTTATTATATAGAACTGAAAGAAAATGCAATACTAACTGATTTTCTGCTTCCAAAAAGATGGTGTGATTTTTCAGCAAAGAAATGTGTAATCGAAATACCTTAATAAATATTAAAAATTTGTTAAGATGATAAATAAAGGCTATCTTTTTTATATTTTTACCATATAATGATATAAATTCTGTGTACACAATATTTTATCAATAGTAAAATCATACATTTAAAGTTTTTTGGAACATTATATATTCTGTATATTCCAAGCTTTTTGATAATTCAAGATAACAACTCCATTCATCTTAACTCATTAAGATTCTGTATATCTAACTCATATCATACATTTAAAGTTTTTTGGAACATTATATATTCTGTATATTCCAAGCTTTTTGATAGTTCAAGATAACTTAACTCCATTCATCTTAACTCATTAAGATTCTGTATATCTAACTCGTGTATATTCTGATCTTGTAAATAGTAAATAAACTATTTTTTTATATAAAAAGAGTGAAATAATTGGAAATATAGAGAGAGACTATAAGGATTTTTAATATCAATTATATATACAGGGTGCATCAGCAAAATTCTTTAACATTTATATGACAAATAATTTCTTTATTGTAATAATTTGCTTACAAACTAAATCTGGATTGAGACATCCTAATGTGGCATCTCTCCAGGCTGCTATTGAGGCAGCATTTTCAAACCTAGACAAGCAGGCATTGCGCAGGGCATGTCATCGTTTCTGGTCGAGAATTGAGGCAGAAGGGAATTACATCGAGTAATTTTAATCTCAAGGGATCCCAAATTAATGTGCAAATGATAATTTTGTTAATTTTATTCTTTTTGTTAAATAAAATTTTGTTTAATTAAATTATCTATTTTGTCTGGATTTAGCTGACACACCCTGTATATATTTAACATGTTCACTCTGTTGCTATGAGTATTTGTTAATAATAATCATTTCTTAAAATTTAATAATTTATAAAAGATATCAAAATTTTTTATATTATAACATCAGTTTTGAATATTTATTTTATGAATCATTAATAATTAAATAACTTTAATATCTTATAAAATATACTGTATTTGCAAGTATTGGATTGATTGCAAATGATTTATTTTTGTACTATTTTATATATGTAAAACTTCTCCATCCTTATCTTCATTGAAATATATTACAAAATATGATAGTTAGCATTTATATTGTTCAAATGTTTAAAAATAATAGCTTAAATCTAAAATCAAATTTAAGGTCTAACTTGATAATTATTAATAATGCACATATGTCAGATTTGATCAAAATATTCTATTTTTAATAATAATATGGCATAGAAAAGTAAAAAAAATGCAAAATCACCAATAAATGCATAATTTATTAGATTAATTGTTCTTAGAAGCTGCACATTAATAATATATTTAAATTAAAAAAATTATTCTGAGGCATATATAGGGCATAATATTACAAATGTAATAACTGAAAATAAAATATATGAAATCTTTAAATAATGAAAACTATTTTGAATAGTGATCTGGCATAATATTCTTACTGCTGATGATTTAAGTTTATATATTTTTATAGTATTATTCATATTTTTTTGTGCTTTCTAAAATTTAATTTTTTTGTGACTTTAAAAAAAATATAAAGATAATTGATAAAAATTTAAGTATATATTCAAATTATATGCTATATGTTTATTGGTGTAATCATTCAATATTTTATTGAAATTTTAGATTCAAAAATATAACATTTACGGCCATATTCACCAACCGTCAATTCGCAGATTGTATAAATCGGGATTGAATTGTGAACTCCGATTATTTTTCTTTCGTATTCACCAACATTTTTTGAAACTGGATTATTTGATCGGCTGTTTAACTCTTGCTGCTTTGTAAGAATAGCTTCGATTTGTTGATTTATATCATGTGACTTTATGCGCATTTTTTGATGCGCAAAGATTGTAATTTTGCACGTATTTTTCAACATGGAGGTCAGAATTGATTCAATTAAAAAAAATTATTCAACTTTTGATAAAGAATTATTAATAGGACTAATAGAAAAATATAAAAGTATATTAGAAAATAAGAAAACAAATGCGGTAACAATCATCAGAAACAAGAAGCATGGAATAATATTGAAAAAGAATTTAACAGTCAGCCTGGAATTACTACTACTAGAAATAAAAAGCAACTTATCTTTTGCTATAAAAACATGAAAGCTAGAGCCACTAAAGAAAGGGCTAATGAACATTTACAACTTTTCAAAACTGGTGGTGGCCCAGCATATAAACATAATACTGATACTATTAATAATCGCATTTTATCTATAGGAGTAATTACTACTCCACTGCACAACGAATTCGATAGTGATGCTGAATATCGTAATTGTAAATATCAATATACATTTTAAAAAATTACTCTTATTACCTTACATTGTCTATATTAAAGTAATTATGAAATAATTAATTTTACTACTGTATATTTAAAAATTAGGTGGTGTTAATGAAAATATGGAATTATCTACCAGAGAACATCATGATGCAGAAATTTTTCTGGAATAATTTTACCCTTGTTACACAAAACCTGCATAATATAAAATCACTATAATTTCTCATAAATAATATATCTATATTAAATTAAGCCATCAACATTATATGTATATTGAGATTAGTACCTTTTCTCTTCTGGAGATGCCGGATCAATAAATGGAGTCATAATATAAGATCAACAACTATATCCATTCTCAGCAAGATGATGATAAAGAGAAAGAATATCATATTCCATAACAGCACCAGCATGTGAATAATCAAATATTGTGCTGTCATGTGCACTTCCCAAATGATGATAAAATCATTTATTAATGTTTTGTATAAAGGAAATCACATCTTTATGCAAATGATATCGCTTGTGGAACTGATGACTATTCAGTAAATCAATATCATTATTTCTTACTGAATATATTTTTCGAGGTTGTCTTTGCCTGAAAAAATTGTTCTGTTAATTCTTATAAAATCAAGAAGTCTTCATACAGAACAGTCATCCATCTTGTCAAGTAAAATTGCTTTGCTGAATAAAATTAAAAGCCAGCCATTTAATACAAGTCATTGTACACTCCTGATATAACTGATGTACCAAAATCTACTGTAACACATTTTCTACAAGAAAAATCAACTGCGTGAGGAATGGGCATTACAGAAAGAAATTCCGGGAACATCCAGATGAAAGCGTGATGGTAAGGACCCAGAAGTCGAAGAAGCATTAGATCAATAGATTTCTATAGTTAGTGGGCCAGGCGTGAATATCACTGGTCCAGTGTTGAAGATGAAGTCAGAGGAGATCGGTAAAAAGCTAATAATTAGGTACCTATTTTAATAAAGCATTAAAATAGGTACCTAATTATTATTATATTACCCATTATTTATTTACCTACAAATTACATAATTTATTTTAGAATTTATTATTACTTCATTTAATTGGGACAGCTGCTTAATTGGGCCAAAATACCTTAGTCCCGGCATGTCCCAATTAAGCAGAATCCACTGTGTGTGTGTGTATATATATATATATATATATATCTGTGGGTCGGAGGTATAGGGCACTATGTCCATTTTTGGCCAAAATGAGATTATTGGCACAATCATATGGGTTTCTCGTCCTCTACCCACAGGTATACAACACTATGTCCTACATCAGTAATTGGTGGAGTTACAGTGCTTTTAAATAACATCAGGTCCATAAGGGAGAACAACGTAAAACAAACTCAAACTGCTCTCCTGTAAAATGTAGTAATGTGACATAGTGTCCTATACCTCCGACCCACAGATATATATATATATAATTATTATTATTATATAGTGTTATATATTGGTATTTATAGTATAATCATGTTTCAATTTAAAATAAATAAAAAATGTTATAAATTTCTATTTACCTAGTATCATCTCCAGTAGTTTCTCCATTTTCAATGTTATCTGTTATTTCTATTTTTGAATTAGAAGTGCTATCATTCTGATTTTTCATATTTTCAGAGTTTACATTTCCATTTGAGGAGATGCATGTAATTGTTGTAGATAGATTAGTAGCATTCACATCATTAGATGAAGTACTAATAGATTCAATTGTAGATGATGATGATGATAATGTTGTTGTAACAGTAGTAGTAGTTATAGTAGTAGTAATTATTGTAGAAGTAGGCTTTGCTTCTTCTTGCTGTCTTGTTGTTATTCCAGTCTATTTTTGATAAAATAGTTTAAGAAATAATAACATGTTAATATATTATATTAATTTTAAAACATTCAAATTAAATTAAAATAAATAACATTCAAATTAATTAAATTAAATATTTTTCCAATATTGGAAATAATTTAACATTCAAACACTTTATGCAGTTGATTACTAAAAATTCTTTATTAGGAGTACTTTTGGTTATAAATCATTTTCAATGAAAAATACAAGAATAAGAATTAATTTTTTGCAATTTTTGTCAAAAATGGTTTATAACTGAAAGTACTCCGAATAAAGAATTTTTAGTAATCAATTGCATAAAGTGCTTAAATGTATATTATTTTTCAATATATTAATAATTAATAGTATAATTTTTATGATCACAAATATTAATATACAAACTTTCATCAATTTATAAGTAATCCTTGACCTACAACACAGTTTGGATAATACCCCAAAGTCTTAAATCAAAATTATTGGAAGTTAGAAATTCAGTGACATAATGCAACCATAGTGAAAACTAAAAAATGTTCAAGCAGATGGCAGAATCTTCAGAAATTTCATCCAGAAAAGATATTTGTCCTGTTGTTAATGATAATCTCCCAAGAATGATACCTTCATCATGGGAATAGTATAAAAAACATCATTTATAAATAAAATAATAAAATTATTGAAACTGTAGGTCATAATTCATTAATGCTTAATGATGTTAAAAACTTGGATTTATGAGATAAGCATATTGGTAAATTATTAACATGATAAAATAAGAAAATTATCTAATTGTTAAAAATAAAATTTACAAACAGAATAAGTATTCAAAATTTTAAATAAGACAATGATAGCTCAATCAATATAAGCCAAATATATTTCAAAAAATAAAATATTTCTGTGTTTAAGAGTTTATCTAATTGTTATTTAAACTGAAAAAGTCCTAAATTTATAGATTTATCACTATTAATTTTTATTAAAATGCTATACATTCTTGTAATAAATCTTGAAAACAAAACTTCAGGAATAAGACACAAAAATGATAATTTTGGTATACCTTTGCATCATCACAGAATTTACTAATTATAACCACCATAATAAATATTAGTAGTCAAAAGTTGATGCATTGTAAGTCAAAATACCTTAGTTAATGTACTGATATAGTAACTATTAATATAATAACTATTCTGTGTGCAGGAAGTAAACTTCATTCATTATCTGACTTCCATGTTGTAACAGATAACTAAAAGGTGGTTTTTTTCCATGTTAGTAAGTGGATACAACTACTAGCAAGACTTTCTCTCTTTCTTCATGTTTTCTTCTGTATATTCCAATATTGGAATACCCTATGATTGATCAATGCAATCATATATAATAAATTTATTTAAAAATTTAAATGTTTTAACACATTGAAGCCTGTCTTATGACCTTCAACTACACTGTTCCTGGCTATATTTATATGGCTGCCAAAATTTTTCTAAATTTATTAAATTGTGATTACTCACTTGTTATTGGTTTGATTTTGATGAACTTTTGAAATTTTTTAATCTCTCTTCAATTTCTCAATCATCCTATTTAATTTTTAAATTGATTAAAAAATATTTGAAAATTTACATTTTTATTTAAATTTTTTTTTTCACTTTTTATAGATTTCATTAGTTTTTATTATATACTTTTATATATCATTCAATAGAATAAATTTTATTATATAATTTTATAGTAGATTATTGAAACATCATTTCTCTTAGTTTTTTAGTTATAACAATCTAATGTTCACTTATTTTTAAAAATATTGTTTTTTATATTTTTTGTTAATTTTATAATCTAAATGTATAAATGTCAATTTTATTGACTATTATAGTGTGTTTCTTTTCAGTTTCAATTGAATTTTTCTCTCCAGGTGGAGTGAAAATATTTTATAATTAGAATAATAAATTCATAATGAAAATTTTTTTTTTTATAACATTATTATATTATTCTGAAAATTTGTTATTAATTTATATAGATTATCTTTTTTTCAATATTTTTTTAAAAAAAATGATGATCATTTCAAAAATGATCTATTGGAAGGACATTTAAATTCCTTTGTTGTTTATATTGTGGTATGTTTAAATCCCTTTTTCTCTATAGATACCAGATTGCCAATAGATGTAATAAAATTGAAAGTATGTCTAATTTTAACTGTTGTTCTTATTTAGTTGCATAAAAAAATGTAATATGTCTGTTTTTAAATTCAAATAGAAAAAAAAACAAATTCATAAATAAATAACCATTAGAAATCCATAAATTAGGCAGTTTATAAGAAAATGTTTTCTATGTAATAAAAAACAAATTTAAAAATTTTAATTAGCATATAACATGCAGTCGATGTTTGTAAAAATTTTAAATACTTTAATAACCTAATACAATATTTTTACAGCTCTAAAAGCAGGAGTATTAATATATCTTTATAAATTACACTTAGATTCTATATTACACAATTTTATTTGTTTAATCCGAAATGCTTTCAGTATATTCATAGCCCTCTTCAGCGGTACAAACTTTAAAAGAGTTAAAGTTTGTATTGCTGAAGAGGACTATGAATATACTGAAAGCACTTCAGATTAAACAAATAAAATTGTGTAATAGAGAATCTGAGTGTAATTTATAAAGATATATTAATACTTCTGCTTTTAAAGCTGTAAAAATATCATATTAGCAAAAAGCAGTGTACTGGATTTTATAGTATTTTAATAACCTATTTATTTTATACAAATTTTTTTGTTATCTTAAAAAAATACTTTTTGTTTCAATAAAAAATTTTCAGCAGAAGATATCAATATTTTTAATCATGACACAATAGAAATTTAAAGTTATATAAAATTTGCAAATAAATTTCAAAATAAATATGAGATGTTTTATATTACATAAAACTAAATTCAAAAGCTCATCTCTCTCTAAAAAATTATAACATATTCATAAATATTATATTGTAAGAAGTGGAAAATTATGTAGAACATAAAAATAATATAATAATTACTGTAATGGGTGGTAAACATACAATCCTATTATGAAACAATAAACAAATAATGGCAAGTAAAGGAAAAATTTTATACATCCAGCTTCTGTGGATTGATATTAAAATGACCTTTGAAAGATTTGCTCAATGATTACACATGATCATTGTACACATGTGTTAAAAGCGTCATTCTTAATAATAATAATAATAATAATAATAATAATAGAGATTATAAAAAACTGTTAAGGAATAATTATCTTGCTTCATCATTCTAATTATCTCAGTCACATCTATTTATATATGAACTGCAAAGAAATTTTAAATGAACAATTGAACATATTTTTTTGATTATAATTAAATGTAAAATAGAAAGAAATTCCAAAATTTTGAATGTATTTTGCTTATTTTCCATAAAAAATAAAATGAAGGTTATAAGAACATTGTACACATGCTCCTCTAGTTATGAACATTTGTCCTTATGAATGTGAAATTTCATTTTCAAATTTCATGAAATTTCAAAAACTTATTGATAATTTTAAACAATATGATAGCAGAATGCTCTAGCAATCAATATTATGTAAAATTACACTCTTAGTTATCCTATTATGGCAATATTTCAGGATGGTAGTGATTACACAAAAAATCTCTCTTTATAATCAGAACTTTTTGTTTATATCTATGAAATAAGAAATATCTAATTGATACAATTCTGAAATAAATATATATATATGTATATATAAAGTATAAAAAACAAAGTATATAAAATTATTTCAGTAATTTTTGGGACCAAATAACAAAATTACAGAGATACCTCAGTATATGTCCAGTTTGGTATATGTTCTGTTTTGATGTGAGAAATTTTGCTTGGAATATGACCAATTCGCATGCTAGAACTTGTACGAGTCTGTTGTGTGTTCTTTTAAAAAATGCATTCCTTGAATAAAATGTGCAGAGAAGTATCAGGGCTTTGTTGGGGTGATATTTCCAAAACATTCTGAAGAGAAGGCAGAAGCAAAGTTCTTTGGAAAGATTTTTAGTAAAAATCAACCTGGTGAGCCTCAACAAAGTACAAGTAGAGAAAAGAGACAGAAAATAAAAAGAGAAAAAACACCAGAATTTCAGATTCTTGAAGTTTTATTGGAAGTGGACTTTCCTTCCAAACAGTAACATCTCCTTCTCCACCCTTTTCAGCACCATCCTAGTAGGCATTCCACTCTTCTCAGCTAGGTAGTAATGTTAAATTTTCATTTATTTCATGTACAGTGAGTGATCGGTTAACGAACATAATCCATTCCAAGACAATGTTCGTTATCTGAATTGTTCATTAACCGATCATTGTCCGTTCCAAGACAATGTTCGTTATCCGAATTGTTCGTTAACTGATCACTCGTGAATACTAGTACAGTGGGTGATCGGTTAACGAACATAATCCGTTCCTAGACAATATTCGTTTCCTTAATACATTAGGTGATCAGTTAATGAACATAATCCGTTCCAAGATAATGGATATATATATATATACAGAGGGTGATCGGTTAATGAACATAATTCGTTCCAAGAAAATGTTCGTTATCCAAATTGTTCTAACGAACATAATCCATTCCAAGATAATGTGCATTATCCAAATTGTTCATTAACCGATCATCGATTTATCATAGGTTTTTATGGGAATTTGATTAATTTGTTCCAAAGACCCAAAAAACATAAATAAAAAGAATTTCTTACTACATTTATTTATATGTAATAACAATAATATATACATAGTCTTGCATTTCATCTATAGGTTTATTTTCTGATAAAGAATCTGTCCAATATTGATTGCTTTTCTCTCTCCTCCAGGATTTTTCGGAAGTGATTAATAGCATTGTCGTAGTAGAGATCCCCAAGCCTATCCCTAGCTTTTACCACGGAGCCATCGGGCTGACCTGTCATTCCCTCAATCTGCAGGTCCCACAGTTTGTTCTGTGAGGTGTTCGTTATCCGAACATATGTTCGTTAACCGAACATAAAAATCTTTCGAAAAAGTGTTTGTTATCCGAACTGTTCGTTAACCGATCACCCATTGTACTGTAATTGCTTTTGTATCTATGTATTTTAGTATTAAGCAGTGTTTAAATTATTTTTTACAACCCCATCAATGTATAATATGCTCATAACAATAGGATTTTTATCATTGGAATGGATTAATCATTGTCCCTTTATTTCTTATGGGAAAAGTTTGTTTGATATACATCCTGTTTGGTATAAGTCCAAGGATCTGGAACAGATTAAGGATGTATACCAAGGTACCACTGTATCTAGTTATGAAAAACCTAAGTTACGAACGAAGCTTATGTATGAATTATGTTTGTAACTAAAACATCATGTGTATGTTTTATCTGCTTTCAGGTTTCATTGATAACTTTTAACTTTTTCCATCAAATTTTTGTGAAATTCAGTAGTCATATTCTGTCATTAAAAAACTTCTCTCCTTCCTTTCTCTAACATTCTAAATTAATTTTTCTTCAAAATTTGTTTTTCAATAGGGTTAAAGTTTTGAGTTAGTCCTCTATTCTTTTTATTCTCTATCTTTAAAAATTATTACAATAACACATCTCTTAATTCTATAGTTTGATTTAAAAATGGCAAACATTCAAAATTTCTATAATTTATCTTTCTAATTGCTTTTGAACAAATTGATAAAATCTTATCAAATTATATAGCTTATTTTGTTATTTAAGATTATATTACACTATATTTTTTAATCTAGCATATTTAATAATTGCAAAATGGTAGATATGGTAGACATATGAGGTCTGTTTAGAAAGTTCCCAAACTTTTTGAATAGCACGCCTCCAGTTGGTTAATTTTTAATCCACTTGGAGGTGTTGTGTCTGCAGAAACCTCCCGAATAACCGGTTTCAACCCATTTGATGATATCTTGTTTTGGTGATTAGTTACGGCTGTTTATGGGAAGAGGTGTTCGTGGAGTGAGGTGAAAAATAGGACCCGCCGAAATGAGCTCTTTGAAGGAGCAGCATTGTTCTGTGAAATTTTGTGTGAAACTCGGGAAATCCTTCTCGGAAACTTTTGAGTTGATTACCAAGGCTTATGGTGAGGGTTCTATGAAATGTACCGCGTGTTATGAGTGGTTTATCCAGTTCAAAAAGGGACGGCAAGTTTGCTCAAATGTTAAGGTGACGTTGATTGTTTATGAGTGGTTTATCCAGTTCAAAAAGGGACGGCAAGTTTGCTCAAATGTTAAGGTGACATTGATTGTTTTTTTCGATGTGAAGGGGGTTATACATCACGAATATCTTCCTAGAGGCCAGACAGTCAACACAGAGTACTACCTAGGAGTTTATGAAACACTTAAGAGACAGAATCAGGCAAAAATGGCCCGAACTTTAGAAGAGCGGCGAGTGATTTTTCACCACGACAACACACCGATTCATTCGTCCCTCAGAACTCATGAGTTTTTGGCCAAAAACAAGACTGCTGTGCTTCCTCACCCACCCTACTCACCTGACCTGGCCCCATGTGACTTTTTCCTGTTCCCCAAACTAAAAAACCCACTCAAAGGAAAAAGATTTGCCACCATTCCAGAGATAGAGTAAAATTCGATGAAAGAGCTTTTGAGCATTCTGGAAGAAGTGTTCCAGGATTGTTTCAAAAAGTGGAAACCCCAGTTGGGATAAGTGTATATGTTGGGGCAGAGACTATTTTGAAGGAGACCCTGACCAATAAATTGTAAATAAAATATTTTTTTTTTGTAATAAATAAAGTTCGGGAACTTTTTGAACAGACCTAGTATACAGAAAATAATCATCTGTTTTCTTTTTAGAACTGTTAACATGAAATTATTTTGATAACAAAAATTTTCTTACACTATTTTCAGATAAATATTCTAACCTACTTATTAACAAATAGTGTATATTATCACAGACAAGATCATACATGAAAATATGCATATATATGCATATAACATTTTGTCTTGCTTGCATTTTTTTATTTCTAAATGTAAAATTTTTCAAATTTGACATTAACAGATTGTAAAGTTCTGTTTACAAAGATTATATATATAAATTAAAACAGAATTATTTTGAATATAAAATATAGGAATGTATAATTTATTTCAGAGTAATATGATTATGCCAGTAAATATAAATATATTCAATAACTATTTCATATAAATCATAACTTTATTTTTTTCTATATTATGATTGACACAAATGGAAAAATAGGTGTGGTCGACTTAAGAAACTTGTACTTTCCCACAATCGACTGATTACATTACCAGAAGCCATACATTTGCTTACAGATTTAGAAGTTTTAGATTTAAAAGACAATCCTGATCTAATTATGCCTCCTAAGCCTCATGAGCTTTTAAAAGGTAGTGGAATGGAATTTTATAACATCGATTTTTCATTGAATAATCAACTACGATTAGCTGGTGCAGCTCCTGTAACTCCAGTATCAACACCTGGTATGTTTTTGTTTTTAATATAAAATAATGAATATAAAAGCATATTAGTTGTTTAATAAAATTTTTAATAAGGAATCATAAAGTTTCATTTTAAAATTTTTAATTTCATTAAATTAGTTGTATGTTTGATTTATTTATCATTATAAATTACTAAATAGTTTAATATTATTATTAAATACATTGTATACTATATACTTTAATTTTCATGATTTATTTGTCATTTGGTGCAATTCCAAACAAAGATTATTTTTTTATTTAGATGTTCTTCCCTGATATTGAGCATTTTTATTATGTGATCTCCCTTAAGGCTCACACTTTTACATGGCAAGGGGGACTATGTGTTCCAATGATCTTTTTGAGCTGATTGCAATTTTTGTAATAAACATTTATACAAGTATAAAAATAAGGAATGCATAAAACAGCATAAAAAATATTGTATATTTCATGTGATATACATTAATGTATATTTGATCATGCTGATCTATTAAGACAACTATTTTATTTTCACTGGTGCTAAAATTTTCTGGTTTTAGATCGAAATAATGTTGTTGACACTATTTAATATTATCAAATATCATATCTATTCATCTAAATATTAATTTATATTGATATCTTTTAGAATTTTGGTCAAAAAATGAACCTTTCAAAAGATTGACACATCATATTTTGAAAAAATAAAAATAACAATTCTTTGGAACCTGCTATTATAAAAGATTTTATAAACTCTTAATAATTTGACCAGCAATAGCATTAGTACGAAATACCAAAATTTTATTGATTTACTCTAAATATTATGCATTTGTCATAAGCCAAATGGCTCTGGCTTATGATAAATGTCTGTATAGTATCAATTGATTTGTTAGTAGTGAGTTCATAAAATCATAGATTATTTTCATGCTCATCATATTTAAGTACATCATTTCTCCTGATATTTTTATTAAAAATGATATCTATCTAATATAAATCTAATTTAATAAATTCTATTTTTATAATAATTTGTTAAAATCATAATATCATTCTCACTATTATTTTATATTAATTTTTGTCAATATTGCATTACAATTTTGTTATTTTCACCATCACTAACATTATTATTATTATTTTAGTTATATTTCTAATTTTAATTTACTCCTTCATAATTTATTGTTATATGATTGAACTTGCAAAGGCATGCTAAGAATTTTTATGCAATAGCAGCAGCATCATTGTTTTCTAATAAAGAAAAACTTTTACTATCATTTTTTATTTTATTTGAGAGAAGATATTCAATTGGCATTATAAATCTGGAAGATAACTTTTTTATTGTTTTATTTATTGTTAAGGATGAATCAGATATAAACATCATTAGCAAATATTAATTTCTTACGTATAAACTACCATATATACTCGTGTATAAACCGAGGTTTTTTTCTCAAAAAAAATTTTCTGAAGTGGGGGTCGGCTTATATACGGGTCAAAAAAATTTTCTCAAAAAAATTTTCTAAAATGGGGGGGTCAGCTTATACACGGGTCAAAAAAATCAACTTTTTTTTGGCTGGAGAAATTGAAGTAATATGGGTTATTGAATGTCTCCTGAAGATCAGGAAGGAAATTTTGCAATAATTCATTTAATACAATACCAGGTAAAATTTTATCTTATCCCGAAGCGATCGAGTGCGTCGTGCCGCTGACTCCAACCTGCATTTATATATTTAATCATATAGGCGACACTGCATTGCGCGATATGACGCGATGCGAAAATTTGACACTCGATTGAGAATCTTACTTAGGATTCATTTTTGATTGAAAAATGTGTTTATTTTTCATTCTTATAAATTAATATATTAATCCGTTCGCTAGAAATCCATAAATACTTATTATATTTAACTCATTGATGATTTTAATTCATTTGCTAGTAATAGATAAGTACTTATTATATTTAACCCATTGATGATTAAATAGATTGAAAAATAAACTAATAATATTTAAAATAACGAAAAAATAATAATTATTTAAAATCTGTACTAAAAAAATAACTTTGGTCTATCAAAAAAAGTTCATCGTAAGCAAAATCAAAAATTCGAAATCGCACGCTTAACGTCTAGAAATTACGTTGCACACATCATACTAACGGTGTATGATGTCATCGTTAGGATGATCCACTCATTTTAAAATACGATCAAAGATTTGAATACGATAACAACTGAACTCAATTAGACAAAATACAATGTAAGGGAAAATGAAACTTCGAATGGTCTCTTGGGAGACGTGTGACGTAGATGTATTCCAATGGAATTTTTACTGTGATACTTAAATATAAATTTTTATTAGAAAAGAAAACAATTATTCAGTTACAATAATAAGAAAATATTTTTATTTAAATTATCAAAATTTATTATTATTCGTTAACTTGATATGTTCTGAAGTGACGTAACCCTAACATCTCGCCATCAGGTAGATTTTTTATTTAGTAAAATTTTACTTTACCTGATGCAATCCAGCACGTCGCGCCATCGAATCTAATCTCTGCATTTATATAAGTGCATCATCTAGACGACGTCGCCTATCTGATGCACCTCTACAAATGCAGGTTGCAGCTGGCGGCACAACGCGCTCGATCGCTTCAGTAACGCAAAATTTTATTTTTTAAATGACATATTGGTGTTTGTATTGTAAAATTTATTTTATATGTATATATTTAGTTTCAATAAAATATTTATTTTGGCAAATGGCATTAATATATCGATAACTAAAAATCAATTAATTATATTAATTATAGATTAGATATAGGATAAAATTTTTGTAAAATTTATACTACAATGTATATGATTTGCATGAAAGAAAAAACAAGGATTTTATTATAAAAGGATTCTATTCAAAGACTTTCCATAATAAAAGGGGATTTTGTATTTTAAGAATCATTACTAATTCTTCATTTAGTAATTTTATATTTAATAATTAAATTCAAACTAAAGGTGTTTGACACTATTATATTTCATTATTTTATGAATATAACTTCATAAAATACATCATAACTTCAATAAATAATGTCATAAAAGACTATATACATACATACATATGTACATACATACAGATAGTCTTTGACTTATGACAGGGTTTGTTCATTATAAGTCAGAACAGTCATAAAGTCATATAAATTCCTAAATTTCATAGATTTACTACTTATATTTACTAAGATTGTTATTAAGATAATACATTATCTTAATAAACATAAAGAATACTACAAGAATCAGATACAAAAAATAATTCTTTCTATGTATTATATCATTGGATCAGGGACTTGAACCCATGGAATTGCATTAACAAATCATGGAATTTACTGATTACATCATTAAGTACAAATGATTATAAGTCAAGGGCTATCTGTAATTTAATGTATCTGATTGAAAATGCAATATTTTTATATAGCACATAGTAAAGATCCAATTGCCAGGAAAATGCGTTTAAGACGGCGAAAAGAAGGAGAAGCAGATAGTGATCAAGCTAAAATATTGAAAGGAATGAGTGATATAGCAAAAGATAAGAATAATGATCAAAATAAAGATGATGATAAAAATACATCATTGAAGTAAGTTTATTCATATTACATATTTCATAATTTATAAATTTTATAAGATAAATTAAATAATGATACACCTAATTCATACACCATGGTACACATATTTTACTTTTTATTAAGATTTCTGTAAACATTCCAATTTGTTAAAAAGGTTTACTACTAATCTGTTTTTTTTATAATAAAAATAACTTTTATTATGAGATCGGAATTTTTGATTTTCTTAATATTAAGCTTGTTAATATGCCAGATATTTGAAAACTAAATGATAAGATTAAGTATTAATATAGATTTTTATCTTTACAATGAAGTAGGAAGTTTATTTAATACAATTTTTTTACCTTTATGTCTAGCAGTAAGATATTGAGATATCACAAGAGCCCCAATTTAATTCCATGCCAGGTTATTTTTTAATGTAATTATAATTATCAAATACAAAAAAGATCAGAATTTATATAAAATAATTAAATTTACAATTTAAATTAACTAGTTTGAAATTTAATAAGTATATACTTTAGTTTCTTAAAAAATCTGATTATAAACTGTTCTATCAGTTGTCATTTAAAAAATTTGTGTTTGAGCATAAAATTTAAAATATATAAGAGGAAAATTATTGATAATATATTAAGGAAAAATTAATATAAAAGTAGAAAATGAATAATTTAAATAAATTTATTTAGTAATAAAATATAAATTTGAAAAAGAAATAAGAAATGAATAATATAAAATCAAATACAAGTATTCTCCAGTTTATATATATCTGACTTCCATACAATTCAACTCTGCATAAAATATTTTCCATAATTTTTTATTTTTTTCCAGATATAATACTGTATTACATCGAATTTAAGCCGCAGTAGGATTTTAAAACTGAAAAATTGGGAAATAAATGATTTTATAATAGGTATTCGCTTTGAATTTAAGCTGCACCCATATTTTATGACTTAAAAATTCGAATAAAAAGTGCGGCTTATATTCGATGTAATACGGTATATAAATATTTATCATATTGTAAGTTACAAATGCAAATATATTAGTTTATAAAATTTAAAAGTTCATCTTATTTAATTTATTTATATTTTGTATTGTTACAAATTACATCTACTGCTCTATATGGTTTACTTATAATATAAATATCTACAATCAGCACAATGAGCAGATCTAATAACTTAAAAACTTTATTAATAAGAAACGTTTTCGGATCTTATTAGCCCTCATCAGCTCAAATTACAAACAATTTTATTCTAGAACATAGAACTCAGGATCAAAATGTTTGTTATTATATTCAAAAATTAAAAACAAAATTATTAAATAAAAAAACCAGTTAAATATAAATAATTTTAACTAACATAGATACATTTTTTATTTTTTTTTTAAAACAGAAATGTAAACATTTTAAACAAAAACATAAATCATAAAAATCTCTAAAAATATCAGACCAATGTCATTAACAAGTATTTCTCTTGTTCTAGGATCCACCACATTTTAATGCAAACCTCCAGTCTTGGGAGAGTTCTAAAGATTTTTAAAATTTTTTCTAAATTCTAAATTCCAATTCCCAGAGTTAGATGGATTACAGTGATTGCAACAAAAAAATCACTCAATATGAATTCAATGCATTGTTTTATCTCTTTTAGTAACAATGCAAATAAAACAATGCATTGAATGCATATTGAGTGAATTTTGTAGTTGCAATCACTGTAATCCATCTAACTTTAAATTTGGGAATTTTTAATTCAGAATGTTTATTAAAATGTTATTTTTTCAACTTACACAAAATTTGGGTTACATAAAAATTACTTTGATTTCTCATTTGCATAACTGGGGAATTACCTGTATAATAAAAAAAAATTATATACTAGTACTCATTTGTGATTTTATCCTAAGATTTTAAAAAATGTTAAATATTTCATAATTTCACATATAGTAATAAATCATTTTATGGATTCTTGGAGTTTAATAATAAAAAAATTTCTATTAACAGACCTAAACGATGGGATGAAACACTGGAAAAACCACATTTAGATTATAGTGATTTCTTTGAAGATGATGTGGGACAAGTTCCAGGTTTGTATATAATCTTTATTTGTATGCTAATAGAATTTCTTATTAGGAACAATATTTAACAAAATTCTACTCTTGAGTGTTTTTTTTATTTCTGAATGTTATTTATATAATATATATATGTTGTAAAAGTTCAAAGACAATTAAATCCTAGCATTTACATTAAAGTGCAAATTATTATTAAAAATGTTTAAACTTCAGGCTTTTACTGTGTTGGTAATTGCCAATATTTACATAAGAGAGCTGGTTAAAGCAATCATAAATATTATTTTAATTAATTAATTGTATTATTTTAGTTAGTTATTATTTTTATCATTTTGTTGTTATGAAATTTATTTTATATTGCATGAAATACTTTATAAAAACTCATATTACTGTTTATGACATTAGCCAATCATTTTAATTTCAATAAAATAATTTTAATTTTCTATAATTGATATTTTACAATAAATTTGAATAACAATAAAATTATAATTTTACTAGCGAACTTCACATTAAATTGAACTTATTTAAAAACCCTTATATTCCAACTTGGTTATAAATTACTTGTGCATTCATTCTAAGTTATTTGTTGCAACAAGGTTGACTATTATTACATTTAGAATTGCACAACATGGAAGAGGATTTGCATAACCAGCTTTTATTGAGCAGTTTTTAAACAATTACACTTTTTGAAGCCATGGCCTCCAACAAAAGATAATTTACTAACCACTTATCAATGTCATTTTGTTCCATCAAAATTTTTCTTCCATTCTATATTTTCCAATTAAAACCCAAATCTTATAAAATTTTATTCTTTCCTTAACAAAATATATTTTCTCTCTGAAGTTCTTCAGCAAATTTGAGAATTTTAATATTTGTTTCTCTTTGTAATAATTATGGATAGCACTATGAGTAAAATACTTGACAAAATTATTTAAACCCAAGCTATATTTATCATAAAATTCTAACTATTATCTGTAATTGATTTAATTTTAGATTAAATAATAATGAAAATTTCAAAATAAAGCTTAACTCCAACTTTTATAAAGCCTTAGAAAACTTCATAAAGTCAGATGTTGCATGCCATCCATCTCTAGGATGCTGGGAGATTTTCTGGGCTGTTGTCATTTAGTAGATCATAAGTGGGCTTATGTTTTTCTATTTCCATGGCCTCCAAATATAACACCAAATAAAACCAAAATATAAAACCAAATATAAAACCACACAAATATCAAAAAATGTGCTGCACATTGATAGACTACTAGCCCCTATGATGAAGTAGTAAGAGAAAAGTTTAGATGGGACATCCTCCATACGAGGGAAGCATATACCACAAAGGAACACTGCAAATGCCATCATGCTCTGAATGCAAAAATATCATATGCTAAGGACTGGATGCAACAACAGAATCTCATTTGTACAAGAGATGACAAGACTAAGAAAGTGGTTATTATTCGGGAAGCAAAGCGACAGAATAGACATCTAGTGGCAATTTTTGTAACTACTATAGTCGGGGTAGTTTGTTTTGATTTGAGTTCACAATAGATTATTTGCAAGTTTTGAAAAGTAAAAACAATTGTTGTGTGCCTCAATGCTCATCAACGTATAAAAATCCTGCAATATCACTTCATAAATATCCATTAAATAAAGCATTATCTAAAAAATGGGCATGTTTTGAAAATAGACAAAAAGTTTCTCCAAAAATGTTAGTATGCAGCTTACATTTCAAAAATGACGATTTTTTTTTTCTGAAAAATGAGTATTTTATAGTTGTAATAACGAACTTAACTTGTGATTGGTTCTGTTACCTCAATGTTAGTTTTGACTTTTTTATACCCTAAGCTTGCTGGGATATGTACAGCTTAGAAGTTCCAACTCATTTCTATATTAAATTCAAGTATAAATTAAAAAAAGGTTTTAATCCATATGAAATGATTTTGTGGTTTTATCTTACCGATTAATGAACAATAAGCAGGCAACAATATCCTTATACTTCCCTCTAGCACCAGCTTTACAACTACAGGTGCAATCCCATTCTTGAACTGCTGACATGTGATATTTAGCAAAACAATTAATACAATTCAATTATCTGAAAGGCATTTTTGTATAGAATAACTGTTATCTGATTTGATCAAAATTCGTAGTGAATGTGGGCCTTTCAAGTACGATGTCTGTTGGCATAGGACAACAATTTCTGAATCATTTTCAATATTAATACCACACATATTAATATATCCTGCATTTAGAACTGCTTTACTTTCAATTAATGGTCTTGACCCCTCTCCAACATATATCAAAATATCATGCAAACTGATAAGCGGCATTTTTAAAACACAAAAAAAATTTCCAATAAAACAAACCATGATCAGAGCAAACAAGTACCCCGGTAATGTCGGCCATATTGTTTTGATTTGCAGCGCCATCTATATTTCATTTCTTTTGTGAATAGATAAGATAGAATTACGACTGCCTACTCTCAGCTTTCATTCAACAATCGGCATCAGAATGCTTATATAAAGATCCGACAGATGAGCTCCAAAACAAAGTACATAGACTGATCCTATCACATGGCTTCCCAGATATCTAGAAGGTAAGAGAGGTTCACTCACCGATCCCTCCGAGATTATTTGGATATGTGAAGAGCCACAAGACACCAGTAACCATCAGGCCAATGGTAGACTAAACTTCTTCCCCTCTCTATAACCTGGAATCCACAATTGCACATTGGGCTGTGCAACACCTAAAAGATTACCTGTATATTGTTAACTCCTCCACCCATATTATAGAAAGACTTTTAGAAAAAGTACTATTTCCAGATGAGCACATCTCCATCCTAGACTATAACTCACTGTACCCCTCTATTGAATTAGTGCCTGCATGTTTATTGTTATACAGATTTATTCTTGAACACCTTGAAGAAACTGATTATGATACTGAGCTCTTACGTATGTTCTACCACTTAATAACATATAACTCCTACTTTTACTTACATTACTTAATAAACTGCTTAAACTCTATAAACTTACTTATAAAACACTTACTTATGAAATGATAAAAATGGAGAACTACCAAACGCATGGGAATATGTGCTACAGTATATAGGACGTAATTAATTACAAATCTTATCCCTGTTTTATAAGTGTTTCCATGTATATAGTGCTTGTTTAAAGATATTTATATTTGTGATGTTTTTATTATATCTCTAATGCTTTATGGATGGACACCTAGACCAGTGAAGTAACCATAGTAACTGTTCTGTATTTCAACTGTTTATTTGAATGGATGAATAGAACTCTGGTAACTTCGAATTGAGCTGTTAACGTTTGAGAATTCCATCTAAAGTTCTGAGCCTGAAGAGGGTACAGTAGTACCGAAAGCATTTGCTCATAATTAATGTTACTCAACTGCATTTCTTGCTAGATTATAAGTAAGTAAAAATAACTCCTACTACACATTCAGAGGTAAGTATTACATTCAAAGAAAAGGTGTCCCTATAGGAGGGCCCCTTTCTGGTATAATGGCAGAGATAGTCATCAGATACAACGAGGCCCATCCGTCCTTCTTATCCAATATTAAACTCTATGTGAGATATGTCGATGATATATGTGTCTTGTGGATTAAAGAATGTACACGGGAACTGGTACATGCCCTCACGGATGGCTCCTTAGGGCTTAGCATCACTGTGGAGCAGCAGGAACACATGGACTTCCACTTCCTCGATGTTAAAGTCTCTCTAAAAAGTGGGGAGTATTGTATAAATGTATATAGAAAACCAACGTATAATATGAATATCATACCATCCTGGTCCCCTGATCCATACTCCTATAAACTCTCTGCCTTTCAGGCCTTATTTTGAAGAGTGCACACCCACTGCATGGACTATAATGATTAATGTAGAAAATTTAATTATATTGTAGAACAAGTTAAAAAATATGGGTACACATATAAACAATTATGAGGGCTGGGGACCCAAATTGGCCAGACCTAAGAATGAATGCACCCTAATACCCACAATGCTATCCCAACTCAGACACACCCCTCTGAGACCAACCAAAGATGTTTCCTCAACTATGATCCTGCTGCTGCCAACATCATAAGAAAGGTCACAACAAACTCTGGTACCACCCCTGTGTATAAAAGAAATAGAACAATTTTTTTACTACTACGTAATGACAAAGATCATATAGACCAGCAGTCGCCAATCAGTGGTCCACGGACCACTGGTGGTCCGCGTAAAATTTCAAGCGAGATAGGTTAACGGCAAAATCAATTTTTGGATGCTTCAAAATGTTTATGAACAAGTTTAAAATTTCTCCATACTCTTCTTTCAAACAAGCAGGACAAAATTCACACTATAAATGTATAATACTTTAATAAGGAACAATTTAGTTGTAGTATTCATTATAAGATCATAAATTTAGTGGTCCGTGTGGTCCGAAAGATTGGCGACCGCTGATATAGACCATCTTAGAAAATTGGGTGTGTGTATATAATACCTGTGCATAACAACATCTTACATCGACCCCAGCAGTAAAGGGAGCAAACGGAACTTGAAAAAAAGAATTACAGAGCATAAAAATGATATCCAGAAATGTAATTTAACTACTGCATTAGCACAGACAATCTACACCTATGATATAGATGTTAAATGAGAGGAAGTGACCGTAGTCCGTCAAGTTGACCATTCATATGCAATACCAACTTTGGAGGCCATGGAGATAGAAAAACGTAAGCTCACTTATGATCTACTGAATGACAACAGCCCAGAAAATCTCCCAGCATCCTGGAGATGGGTGGCACACAACAACATCTGACTTTATGATATATTTGTGTAAAGAGTACTACTACTATATGATCCCACCACCCCACGCTATAAGATATTTTTATATAAAAAAGAACTCTATTGAAAATGAACTGATATTAAAAAATTTTTTAAAAGAAAGAAGTTTTTTAAAATAAATATTCTATATAATATTACACTATATATATGTTAATAATTTAAATGTTTTAATTCTATGTTCTTTGTTCGAATTCTATGTAACCGCCTTCTTTTAAAAGTTATTCTAATGTTGGTGTTTGTAAGTTGCTGAAGCAGGTCAATAAACTGACCAAAAATATTTTAAATAAATTTGTGTTTGTGATCTTCTACTTGCTTTAAAGACTCGTTTTTTTCTTATAGATATTTTTACATTGTCATTTTAATTGTCATACAATTTAATTAAAAATAATTTAAATATAGATAATAAAAATTAATTTCTTAAAGTACTATGTTATTAAAAATATATTAACTGTAGTGAAGTTTCTAATTTTATTATAATTAACATGAAGATTTTAAAAAATATGGAAATTTTCAAAAATTATTCATGTTAATATTGCTGAAAGCATCCAAAGTTAGATATATATTTTTGATTTAATTATTCATTAGTAGGCATATTTTTTTTTCTATCCAGTAAAATATTATTTGATATTAAGCTGGCCACATACAAATTAGTCAGAAACATGCCAAAACTTGTTGAAATCAGATAAACAAAAAAAATGCAATTAAGTCTCATAACTAATCAGTTTGTGTTAACTTATTATTACTGTGTGACCTATTTTCAATAAATGTAACTAATTCTATCCTATTTTGCCCTGACTAACAGATCTGTAGTCAGCCTTAGAATTCAAATATTTTATTACTTTAAAGAAATTAATACAATTGAATTTTCCCAATCCATCTACTTTGTAAATAATCAGCAGTATAAAAATTTATATTATTTATTAAATGTTAAAATAATATATAGATGATGTATTATTTCATATTTTATCTGTGTATAATATAAAATAACTTAAAAACTTTGGTACAGATATTATTGGCATCTAAAAAATATGTTAACCAATTTCATTGCTGGTTATTGATGTATGCTGTAGACATAGCAATATCTGATATTTCCAAAGTTTTTGTGATCTTCAATGATTCTGATAAATAAGCAAATATTGATGATTATCATGCACTTATCTAGAAAACAAAATCTGCAATATAATTAATTAATTGTGACAAAATTTGTTTTGTGCATTTTTATTTTTGATATTATTGTTTTGATATTTTATAATGCTTTGAATAATGATTGTTACTGGTAAGATTCCATTATTTTTAATTTATATGATGATGATTTGATCCTTCAGATTATACCACAAAAAGTTTTCATTTAAATTTTACTTTTGCATTAATCATAAGATGCATCCTAATTTCAAAGAAGTTTAAAAGTGAAAAAAATCTA
This sequence comes from Olivierus martensii, assembly GCA_000484575.1. Lineage (NCBI taxonomy): Eukaryota > Metazoa > Arthropoda > Arachnida > Scorpiones > Buthidae > Olivierus > Olivierus martensii. The sequence goes on along the minus strand of AYEL01049826.1, from coordinate 2,295 downwards.
TATCTTTGAATTGAGAAAATAGTTGGCTATTTATGTTTTGTTTTATGTATAAAAAATTGTTTATTACAATAAAAACAAAATTATTAAATGGCATATACTGTGCTATATGGTGCCAAACATTTCAGATCACTTCACTTATGCTAGTTTTGGAATGGTGAACATTATTACATTATGACAGAACATCTGTTTAACGGGGATGAGTAGTAAAATTGATTGTGTTTTATAGCAAAAAATATCTTAAGCAACTTATATCTGTATATGTTTTTCAATTTAAAATGTTTTCCGTTTATTTGATTCATCTCTCATATTTTAATTTATTTAAATTTATTGTTTCTTTACTTAGATATATGTAACATTCATCATATTTATAAACTGCATGTTGACAATAAATGTCAAAATATAAGTAGTCCTTGATTTATGAGGGAGTACAGTTCCAAAAATTTCAAACCCCACCATTATAAGTCAAAATGGTCAGAAATTGGAAAAATGCAAAATTCATGGATTTTTCACTACCAATATTTACTAGAACACTACATATTACCTTAATGAACATAAAGATTACAAAATTATAAGAATCAGACACAAAAAAGAACACTTCATGTATCAGATCAGGGAATCTAAGTAATTCAGGGAAGTATCATTGGATCTGGGAATCTAATTCAGGTCAATTGCATTGATCACTAGTAGAATTTATTGATGACTGCTATTGTAAATACAAGTTGGTCTTAAGTCAAGGACTACCTGAATCTATAATAAATATATTTGTGCATTAGAAATACTTCCCTTAATAATATGTTACATTTTATATTTTTCAATTTTATGCATTTCTTTATAGGTATTATGTGTTGGGAAATAGAAAATTTTCTTCCTAATCAAGTAGATGAAGGTATGAAAATTATTTAAAATTTTCAGTTTTATAAACAGAATTAATTATATAATAAATTTATTTTTTATAGCTTTCATTGGAAAATTTTATGAGGGTGATTGTTATATTATACTTAAGACATTTTTAGATGATAGTCAGAGCTTGAATTGGCAAATATATTATTGGATTGGTTCTCAAACAAGTGTAAGGATAACTTTTTAGAATCTTATTATTTAGTGTTAGCAATAAATAATAATAATGTTATAATGTATTATCTTTCTTATCTAGTAAGTAAGATTGGTGTGAAAAAATCTGATAAAATAAATGTAAGCATTAAATATATTAATGTTAACAATAATGATAAAGGCTGTAGCCGGGTAAGCATTGGAAAGTGGCCTTTACATTGATTTGGCTGATTTTTTTTTTAGAGGTTGCTTTCTGGGTAACATTTTACTTTTGACAAATATTAACGTCGAAATACCGATGGTTCCTCAGAAAAAAAATAATTTTGAATTTTGAAAAATAATTTTTTTCTCAGGAACCGTTGTTGCAAAATACATGAAATTAGGTCATGGTATAGAGGTACATAAGGTCTATTACTGGTAATTTTTTCGCGATTCTCACTCTACAAGTGGTACATAAGTTGTATTACTGGTAATTTTTTCGCGATTCTCACTCTACAGGAAATGTGGAAAATAATGAAAAAAAAAGTTTAAAAAATAAAAAAAATGTCTGTGAAGGGCAATCACCATTTTTTCATGAAATATTCTTCATATCCTCCCCTATAATATATATTAATTTCAAAATTTTCCGATTGGTAGAACATTCATATTTGTAATATTTTACATTCACAACGAATTTTTCTCAATCCTCCCCTATAATATATATTAATTTCAAAATTTTCTGATTGGTATAACATATTCATATTCGTAATATTTTACATTTCTTGGCATCGAACCAACGCTGATAGATTAGAATTTCTTTCTGTCGTCACGTGGTTTAGATTGTGAAGTTTTGGAGAAAAACTTACCTAGAGGAGTTTTGTGTTAAGAGTCCATCAGGGAAGGAGGACACCATATTGTTTTGTAATCTTGATCAGGAGAGTTTGAGTATGAGGTTGTGGATTCCTAAAGTTCAAGAAGAAGGACTGATTTTGAAATATTGTATTTCTCCCAAAGTTCCACTAAGTATAAATCTGTTGGTAAATGGTTGTTTAATAAGTGAAAATTCTGTTTTTTTTTCCCAAAAGCAACAGCGTTCTTTTTGTATAGAAAAGCAGACGGCGAGAAAAATCATAAGACCTGCCGAAACCCTGACAAAATTATTCAGAAATGAATAAATACCAGTTAATATCGAAGACGATAGTGACAATGATTAAATTAAATGTCGTTTATGATTTATGTATTTATGATTTCTTTTTTGACATTTCC